>CAJVGC010000582.1:62546455-62654062 GCA_910822075.1 Senecio squalidus
GCTGAAAACGAAAAGTTGAAAGAAACTGTCATAGTTGAAAATTGGGTTTCTGACTCAGATGAGGAAGAAAAGGGTTCAGGTTTGGGTCGTCAGTTACCTTATAAAACAGATTTGGGTCGCAAGTTTCACAATAAAACTGGTTTAGGTAATCAGTCAACGAATAAAACGTCAAGTCAACCTAAACAAGTTAGAATTTTGAAAAGACCTGAACTTAAAGGACCAAAATTTGTCAAAACCGGAGAATCCTCAATAGCAGTTGAGACAAACGAAATTAATCAAGCGAAATTCATTCCACCTCATAGGAGAAACAACAACCCCCAGAAGCCACCACATGTTCAACAACATAACGGCTTCATGCGTCCTAATGCTATGTTCTCCAAACCTTTCACACATCATAGGAGAATGACGCAAAGTTCTCAAAATATTAATGAATGGAGAACTTGTTTTGATTGTGGGGAGAAAGGCCATGTTAACTACAATTGTCCAAATTTAAATCAAAGGCCTAGGAATAATGTTGACCAAAATAGAATGTCCACTGGAAATCGTTTTTCAAGCCCAAATAGAAATCGATTTTCAAACAATAGGTCATCATCTCCTAAACAAAACAGTGAGTTGCTTCCTGCTGGTAAATCCAAACAGCAACCTATTGTTAAACAAATTGAAAAACGGTCAATATCACCAACTGTTTATGTCAAACGTGCATGGAAAGCTAAGAATGAAACTAAAGGTGCTGGACCTTCAAACGAGTCTGATGGTTCTAAGGGACAATGGGTTCTTAGGTGATGATGGCAAACCCAAGGCTATTAAGGCTTGGGTTTGCATTGGGAATTAATAATGTCAATTTGTTGTGCAGGTCGTCTATGATCCTATCAAGGATACCTGGATTGTTGATAGTTGGGCGTCTAGGCACATGACAGGGAATATGAAATTACTTTCAAATGTAAGAACAATTAAAGGAGGTTATGTTTCTTTTGCTGGTGATAAGGGAGGTTATATCACAGCCCAGGGATTGGTTGCAAATAACAAGATCAGTTTCGATAAAGTGAATTTTGTTCAGGCATTGGTCAACAACTTGTTGTCCATTTCTCAAGTTTGCGACAAGAAGTTTAAGGTGATTTTTGACGAGAATCAGTGTTACATTATGGAGAAAGAATTCGTGATTCCAGAGCACTTGGTTATTATTACATCACCACGAGTTGGAGATTTATATGTGCTCGACATGTCGAAGACTACTGTGAATTCGACTGAACATCAAGCTTTTGTCTCGAAAGCTACTGAACGTGAATCTATTTTGTGGCACAAACGTATGGGACACCTTAGTTTGAGAAAGATGAATCATCTGATGCACAAAGATTTAGTTATGGGAGTTAATGTGAAAACATTTCAGTTGCCGGAAGCCTGTATTTCTTGCAAGAAGGGAAAGCAGTCCAAAAAGTCTCACAAAGCGAAGAAGTTCCACACCATTGACACTCCACTTGAACTTCTACACATGGATTTGTTTGGTCCTATCAAATATTCGAGTGTTGCAGGGGATAAATACTGTTTGGTGGTGACTGATGATTATTCTCGATTCTCTTGGGTCATGTTTTTACGGGAGAAGTCTGAAACATACGAGAATATCAAGTTGTTAGTTACTTCATTGGAGACACTGTATAAGTTAAAGGTTCGACGATTTAGAACTGATAACGGTACAAAATTTAAGAATCAGAGGATGGAAGATTTATGCAAGGACAGAGGAATTCAACAACAATTCAGTGCAGCCTATACTCCACAAATGAACGGGGTTGCAGAGAGAAAGAACAGAACGTTGATTGAAGCAGCTAGGACGATGTTGGCTGATTCAACACTGCCAGTACGTTTTTGGAATGAAGCAGTAGCTAATGCTTGTTACACTTTAAACCGAGTGCTAGTAGTGAAGCGTCATGGGAAAACTTGTTATGAATTGTTACAGAAAAGAAAGCCTAATTTGCAGTACTTGGAACCCTTTGGAGCTCCGTGTACTATGCTCAAGTGTAAACAAGATGGAAAATTCGATGAAAAGGCAGTAGAAGGGATATTTCTGGGATATAGCACTCCTAACAAAAGAGTTTGGAATCCAGCTACTAAAGCTATTGAAGAATGGTATGAGGTGGATGTTCAGAAGTATTCTAAACCTATTCGTTCAAAAGGATATCCGTGGATGTTTGACTACGATTCACTATTCGAGTCATTTAATCTTCCTGAGTTTTCCGATGAGGATATTGCAAGGTACTACTCTCACCAAGAAGCTTTGGAAGAGCCTATTCCTCAAGATACAGTAACTCCAACAGCTCCTTCTCCTCCTGAAACTCAAGATAATCCTGCAGATTCTCACGCAAATGATGATGATTCAGATTCTAATGGCTCCGTTAACATTAATGAGCCGATTGAAAATGTGGAGGAAGTTGAAGCTCCTGACATTAATAACTTGGGTCCTAACGTTGCGGTTCCTCCTAATCTAAACGTCGAAGAACCAGCAAGTCAGCTCCGGAGATCATCAAGGGCTCGCAGAACGACAAATTTTGATGATTATGAAACTTATCTGGCTGGAGCTCGACCCAAAAGACAGATTCAAAGCGACGTTTACATTGATCTATTTAAATCTGGCGATGTTACTTACTGTGCCCATGCTTGCTTTATCTCTCAGGTTGAACCAGCTAACGATAAAGAAGCTATCTTGGATGATAATTGGATCAACTCGATGCAAGAGGAACTGCTACAGTTTAAGAAGCTGGGTGTCTGGAGGCTTGTCGCTAAGCCAAAAGGTGCCAAGTCATTGGGCTGTCGTTGGGTCCATCGTTGCAAACGGGATGATCAGGGTGTAGTTGTCAGAAACAAGTCAAGGCTAGTGGTTCAGGGTTTTCGACAAATCCCTTACCTTGATTATAATGAAGTGTTTGCTCCAGTTGCGAGATTGGAGGCAATTCGTATTTTTCTAGCCTTCGCATCTTACAAGAAGTTCACTGTCTACCAGATGGATTTTAAGAGTGCTTTTCTCTACGGGAATATTCGAGAGACAGTGTACGTTAATCAACCACCAGGCTTTGTAGACCCATTACATCCGGATAAAGTGTACATTCTCGATAAAGCACTTTATGGTCTGCATCAAGCACCGCGCGCCTGGTATGAGACACTTGCTAATCATTTGATCGACAACGGTTTTCGTAGAGGTGTCATCGACTGTACACTGTTCATTAAGGAAAGAGGTGAAGATATTCTGTTGGTGCAAGTGTATGTGGACGACATCATTTTTGGTTCTACAAATCAAGAGTTGTGTAAAGAGTTTGAAGCGGTGATGACAAGCAAGTTCGAAATGAGTTCTATGGGTCCGATTAAGTTCTTTTTGGGGCTACAAGTAGATCAAACTGCAGAGGGAATCTTTATTCATCAGACTAAATATGTTAATGACATCTTGAAACGGTTCGAAATGTTGGAAACGAAGTCTGCCTCCACTCCCTTATCGGTGAATCACGGGATATCACCAGACTCTACGGGGGAGAAAATTGATCAGTCTCTTTATCGCTCCATGATCGGTTCTCTTATGTACCTCACCGCCTCTCGTCCAGATATCATGTTTCCGGTGTGCTTGTGTTCCCGATACCAAGCAACACCGACAGTTGTTCATCTTCAATCAGTGAAGCGGATTATGCAATACTTGAAGGGTACTCCAGATTTAGGTCTTTGGTATCCTCATGACGACAATTTTGAGCTATCTGCTTTCAATGATTCAGACTATGGAGGTTGCAAGAAGGATGCTAAGTCAACATCAGGAGGATGTCAGTTTCTCGGAACGCGTCTAGTAACGTGGCAGTGCAAGAAACAAACTGCTGTTGCATTGTCCACATGTGAAGCTGAATACGTAGCTGCTGCTAGCTGCTGTTCTCAGGTTATCTGGATTCAGCAACAACTGCGTGACTACGGTTTGTCTATCTCTACTACTCCTATTTATGTTGATAATTCTGCTGCCATAGCTGTCACTAAGAATCCCGTACACCATCCTAAAACCAAACACATAGGCGTAAAATATCATTTTATACGTGATTGCTTTGAAAAACATCTAATTGACGTAATCTATATCGAAACGATGTTTCAAAAAGCAGATATTTTTACAAAAGCCTTTGACAAGTCTAGGTTTGGATTTTTACTACTTGAAAATGGCGTGGTTAAGAAAAGTGATGTGATTGAAGAGGAAGTAAAGTCGGACAAGTAACCGTTCCCGTTTTTGTATACTACGTTACATTTGTTTATTTTTTAGTTTCTTCTTTTTACTTTAATTAAATTTCAAAAAATACAAAAAGATTTTCATTTTTAGAATTTTAGGGGGAGAAATAGTTAGTTAGTTATTAAATAGTTAGTTAAAAAAAAAAAAAAAAAAAAAAAAAAAAAAAAAAAAAAGCGGGGGAAGTGAGGAAATACTGAGCTAAAACTGAACATGTAAATTGTCTAAAGTATGCTGAACGTAACGCTTATACATGTCGGTTGTAGGATATATTGGTAGGCTTATCTCACTGAAACTTGACGAAAATTAATCATTTTTAAATTGGTTGTCGTAGATATCTAATTAAATTTAAATCATTATGGATATGTCTCAAAGACTGTCTAAATGATATCTGGAGATCAATAACAATTGAGAACATTGTAAACAACACACAACAGTCGAACTTAAATTGTTAAAATATTATGATTAGCTTTTGTCTTGTAGTGTTTGTGGCTTATCGCTGGATTAATTCGAAAATAGTAAATGTTAGATGTAATATCAGAAAATAAATACGTATGTCAGTATATGTTGAAGCAATTAAGGACCATTGCAGTGATTTTGGAATAACATGCTTGAATGATTTGATCAAGATCAATGAATTTAAAGAAATAATGTGAACACCAAAATAGACTTAGTCTATTCAAGATCATATACAAAGTAAGAAATAAGTAATAACTTCAAAAATACCTTGATGGATGAACAGAAGTATAAGGTCGAAAGAATGATCATACTTCGAGCATTCCAAATAAAGGGTGAGGAAGTACTTAAAATCTTCAAAAATACCTTGATGGATGAACAGAGTTATAAGGTCGAAAGAATGATCATAACTCGAGCATTCCAAATAAAGGGTGACGAAGAGCTTATTCTCTGAATGGTGTAACTTAAACGTTTTAACGATCAAGAATCACTGGTCCTTATTGCCTGTGCAGTGGATGTTATACTGACATACGAAATAAATATTATGATATTACATCTGGTGTTTATGAATATAGAATTGAAAAGGCCGAAAAGTTAAGAGGACAAATACACAAACATACGTGCAATTCTAATTATGATATAAATTTTATGACTGTTAAAATTCAAATTGTGTGTTGTTTTCTATGTTCAAAATATTGGGAGATCTTAGCGAGATAACCATTTTGAAATAAAAATGTCAAGTGAATGTTTGTTTAAGTTTAAGAGGACAAATATACCAATAATCGTCAACTGATATGTTAATAGTCACTACGAAAATTGAATGACAATGCTATGTTTCAGTAACAGTCTGATCCCTTATTCGAAAAACGCAAAAGAATGTGAAAATTTCAGTTTTATTTAATTGTTATTTCAGTAGTTTGTCTTAGTTAAAATTTCCTTTGATTTACCAAAACAGAATAATACAAAAAGATTTTTCAATTTTAGCTTTTAGTTTCTCTTTATTTTTCATTTTGTTAATTTTACGGTTACTTGTCGTGACTTGAGACCTAAATGTGAAACCGAGATAAATGATTAATTCGTGAAGTCACAAGTTAAAATGAAGTGTTTGGTTAGGATCTTTCGAAATTATGTTATATTGAGCAAAACAGTTATTCTTTATGAAATTAATAATTTTATGTGATTAACGTTTACTGGATGTTTGAGTTTTGAAGATAAGTGAAAATTTCGAAATCTATGAGTTCTACAGCGACATTCGTACGGAGGTATATCACATACGCACGAATAAACAACTCATCCGCACGAATCAGAAGAAAAGTAATGCTTAGACTGATATTTCTCCTTCGTACGAACCACATCACATTCGTGCGAATGTCTTTCACATGCGTGCGAATGTGAAACGTGTATATATAGGTTTGAGATCCGTTTGTGCTGTTTACTCTCATTGTTTCATTCGTCCGAAAGAGTCGTGATTTTTCAAAATTTTATAAAGTGTTAAGAAAGAGTTTTTGACTCGGTGTTTATTGTGCAAAATCGAATTGCGAATCTAACCATCTACATTACATAAGGTATAGCAAACGTTTAGACGTTTAATCTTTGATGTTTAAAAACCGAGCATAACCCTAATCAATTGGACGCTTATAAATGTTTGTTATGATTAATAGGATTAGGGGTTTTACTAATCGGGGTAGGGCGAGCGTTTTAATGTAGGTTTTGTGATTTCAAACAGAGTTTTTGACAATCAGGGTTTTCTGGAAAACCAACGGTTCTGATGAACTCCGTTCGCACGAATGTGTTTTCATTCGTGCGAATAGGATCCTCATTCGTACGAATGTCTATGTCATTCGTACGAATGTGAAAAATTTTATCCGTTTGTTTTAATTAAGTCATTCGTACGGATACATGTTGATCCGTGCGAATGGAAATGTTCATTCGTACGGATGGTCAGAACAGAAATCTTTAAATCGTTTGAATTTTATTCTAACTGTTTTGCATTCGATTTTTAAACCTATGTTTGCAGGAAATGGCTGAATCCTCGTCATCTCAAAGCACTGGTCTCATAGTTGGCACAAAGAACAACATGTGCGCTCACCTCGACGAAACGACACACCATTCCGCGAAGTTTGTCGGGATAATTCAATTCTTGAAGCGTTCAAGAATCTTCAAGGCGATTTCTACCGAGCAAATGCCTTACTTGACTCACATCTCAGACTTCTGGAACAATGCCAAGGTTGTTCGTCAAGACAGCAAGGTTCAAATACACAGTAAAGTTCTCGGGAATGATATTGTGGTTGACGAGCAAGTGATTAGAGACGTGGTTGGTTTTGGAGATGAAGCGAGAATGCCAACGAAGCTGAACGTATATTTGATCAGAGGGGCGTTATTGAGAATGCATTATGCTGGGGATATTAACAAAGGGGTGATCACGAAGTCCGGGTTCAGTATACAATACAAGTATCTGTGCCACGTACTACAGCATTGCTTGGGTCCTAGAAAAGCAGGACATGACGAGATGCGCGAGACACTTCAGAGCGCATTTGTTGCACTGGCGCTGAACGCTCCATTCAATTTCTCAGCAATGGTCTTGAAGCACATGATAGAGAACCTGGAAATCAAGAACAAGCATAAGTACTTGATGTATGCCATATTCGTGCAAATGATCATCGATGCGAAGATTCCCTCCTTGCAAAAGAATGAAGAAGATGCCGTCAAGCTAGATGTTATGAATAATAACACTATGGTGCGCATGCTCTCATACAAGGGCAAGCCGACACCTAAGGAGAGAAAGTTGATCGGACATCTTGCAAATCCTGAGTATGTCTGTTCGAAGAAAAGGAAGTGGAGACATGATGACAGCGACTCAGAGAAAGAGGATATTGTTGTGCCTTCCCAATCTGATTCTGATGTGGAGGTGATTTCTGCTAACTCTCCCACTACTGGTACAGTGTCATCTCAGATGGAGCTACGAGATGAAGATGATGTTGTTGTGAGTGCTGAGGCTACTCCTTCAGTACCAAAACGGAAAGCGGCATGAACGTCAATGAGGGATATTGTCAAAGGGAGAGTCTCAAAACGTTTCAAGCATGTGAGACTTACTGATCTTACTCCCAGCACAGCAACTCCAGTTCCTCCTCATGTGGTCTCTCAGCAACAGCAGAGCGTTCCAATCATGACACCTGCCACAACGAAAACAACACCGGTGGATCGTCGTCATCGGTGGAGATGTCTACTTCTGATCAACTACATACCGTGAATTCCATGCTATTGAATGTTCTGATGAAGCAGAAAGAACAAGATGATGAAATTAAGAGATTGACTGAGCTGATGGCAAAAGGGGAAGCTGAGAGAGCAGCTATGTCTCAGAAGATTGATAATCAAAATTTGCTGCTTGAGGATCAGAAGAAGTTGATTGAGGAACAGAAGATGGAGTTGGAGGCTTATAAAGACAAGATTGAGTATTTGGAGGAGGCCACAAACAAAATTCAAGATTCCATGATTGCTGGGGAAGACGGAATCTTCAGACTCAACGCACTAGTCGATGCATCTGCTGAACCGACTGGTGTGGATAGTGAACGCACGGAGTCTGAGGGAGCTGGTAAAGAACAACAGAATGAATCCCAGTATGATATTACTCCCATTTCTCTTAAAAAGTCCAACTTCACTTACGTTCTGGATATGCAGGGGGTAATACAATTTAGTATCGATAACGACAAGGAAGAAGGAGAGATCGTACATAGCATGTCCAAAGAGCAGATTGCAGAACTATTCGAAATGAACCCCGATGACGTTATATCTGACGATTCTGCATCTGCTTCTGCCGTTAATCCTCCTGATTCTGAAACTGATGATGATGAGATAGAGTTCGAGCGAAATGCTAATTCAAATGAGCCTATCTATCAGTCAAATGATTTCCGAGACGATGCAGTTTTTGATGTAGATGATGAAGATCTTACTCGGAAATTAGAGAAAAATCCAGCTGCCAGTCAAGCAACGTTAGATCCAGAAGAGGTAAATGCTAAAAAGGCTGAATGGATTCGGGAAATGAAGGCATGTTTCCGACCGCCGAGTCAAGTGGTTCAACCTGATTATACGAAGGTCTATACATTGAAGGGCGCTGATATGCTTAAAATAATTGACATTTTCTTAATCATATTTCTCTTTAATACTCTTGTTTTTCGCATTTTGTTATGATTTGGGTAGTGTTTTCGTACATATATGTAGATAAGAGTTAAACTTGGATCATGGAACAAAAAGGAGTTAAAATCGGTAGAAAACGGAGCTTAAATGAAGAAAAACTATGAAGAATCAAAGTTGAAGATCATGCGAGAAAAGTGTTTTATACACCTTCACTGTTTTGATCATAACTTCTTCATACGATGTCCGATTTAGGTGATTCAAATTGGAGAAGAAAGAGAAAAGAGAGAGCTACAATTTATATTTTGGAAGAAAGTTCATCAGACCAATCCAGCCGACGGCTGAGTATTTTAGCCGACGGCTGGAAGGTCGGCCAGGCCCATATTTAAGCAAACTTTGGGGTTACGAATTGGGGATCCCTTTTTCCACTTTTCCACCATCATAGTCGACAAAACAGCTGCAAGAAAGGGTTTTTGGAGTCCTAGAAGTGTCTAGAAGCCACGATTAACATCGTTTAATCGTGTTTGAAGAATCGTTCATCTTGGTTTGTTAATTTTAGCTTAATCTTACAACAATATGTCTTTATTATTTGTTTGTTTTGCTGAATTCTTTCAATCCATCATGAACTAATTCCATTAAGTGTTTGCTTGGATTGTTTAGCTTGTTATTATGAATTACTAAGTTCTATGTTTGAAGTAATTGGTTTTTCCATTATTGTTATCGTTTAATCGTAATCCTTGTTTATTTGAAATTATTAGGTTAACTACTTAGCGTGATTAATAAACTTATATCATAACTAGCGTTCATATAGGTTTATTAGTTATCTATAATTGTTTAACTTGTTGAATAATTATAGCTTGAGACTTAATTGAGATAGGCTAAGAGTAATAGTAACCTAATAAATTAAACGAACATGACAATTATATCGTAACTGAATAGTTGAGACTTTTGTTAATTCGTAGTCGTCAGGTTAAATTGTTAACAATAGTGAATTAAATGCACAAATTAGGGTGGATAAATCTAAGATAGCTCTTGATGTACGACGACGATGTTCGTACCATCTTTCCTTAATTTGTAGGATTAGACGACTCTAATAGGAAGTCTAGTTAATGAAGAAATCACAGTTAAACCAATTCATACATAAACTTATAATTCATAATTCAAGTGAAACGTAAAATCCAAGTAAACATTGCTTTTAAATATTTGATTAAACCTTTGCAAACATCTTTTCATTCACTATTCACCTTAGTTAATTGTTTCGTACTTTGTTTTAATTAATTACTTTCTCAAAATACGTTCTCTCAGAACTAAAACGCCCCTCGTTTTACTTGCTTTAATTTAGATTAATTATTAGTTTTTAAATTTACATTTATTAATACACCGTTCCCTGTGTTCGATACCGGACTTACTAAAGCTATATTATTATACGATCGGGTATTCTTGCCTGTATTGTGTGATAATCATAACTAAAGTAATAATCCTATTTTTATAAAATAATATAACTCGATTTTTACACATCAAGTTTTTTGGCGCCGCTGCCGGGGAACGGTTGCGATTTTTATTTGTTATTTTTGAACTTTTAGTTAGTCGATCCTTTTGGGAAGATTTATCTTTCTGAAAGTTACTTTTTTCTATTTTACAACGTGTTGTTGAGACTAACATGTAGGAGTTAAGTGTGAATAAGGCATTGGATGAAACAAACAAACCGGAAAAATTGGATAATGATGCTTTATATTCGTTGTTATTGGAAGCAACAGATGAGATTTTACAGCTGGAGGAAGAACATGAAAGGAAACAAGTACAACAAAACAACGAAACACTAGAAACTGGAACTGAGAATTCCAGCCAACGGCTGGATTTAACCACTCGACGATTGAACTTCCAACCGATGGTTAAACCATTTCAGTCGGCGACTGAGTATACATGTTCCATGTTTTCGGTTTTTGAGACTTTCCGTTCTTTAAATAAGGTACTTGAGTTTGAGACGTTGATCAAAGGACCCTCTGATATGTACTTAATGGAAGAAACACCATCCATGGAGGATTATACTAGAGGTACATTTTCTAATTTTATCGATCCATTTTTACTAACAATGTGGGATAGGAATAAGTATGTGCAGGATACTTTTCGTGAAATATATCAAGGAGGTCCAACTTACATGGAGGATGTTATGAGGAAGCATGATATAAAAATCATAGGCGTTGGAATTAAAGTTGTGCTACTTAGGGAGACGAAGGAGTGGCACGATGCTTGGGTGAAACATAACAAAGCCCTCGATGTTGGAGACGAGACGTTACTTTTTGATGATCACTTTGGACATGTTTTGAAGGAGGAATTGTTGCATGTTGGAGTTTACACGAAGAAGAAAGGCGAGGAAACATCGACCTTTACATTGGCAACACTTAAGTGTGGGCAGAGTCGAGCTAAAGACTCGTTAATAAAGAAGCGCTTTCGGGAGGCAACCCGTTGTTTGTTTTATTTTCTATTTTATTTTTATTTTCATTTTATGTTTTGTTTTAGTAGGTATTTGATATGCAAGCCAACGAATTGGACGGAATATTTTGAACGTGGTACGAGTTTTGGTCGACAAGGGGGAGTTTCTTTTCTTCTTTTTTATTTTCTTTTCTCACAATTTGTTTAAGTTTTAGTACAATGAGGGCATTGTACAGTTCAAGTGTGGGGAGGGGGTAGAAAAGAAGTCTATTTGTCTTTAGGTTCAAATTTTTGAAAATTTCGTAATTAGTTTAACTAGTTGCATAACTGAGCGCACCAACCACATTACATTTTTGTGAGGATTTGAGCCATTATAGCATACATTTTATATGCTTTTATCTTCATTTTTGTATGAGTGTGCCGGTGACTTGTAGACTTTAGAACTTGACACTGTATACGCTTCGAGGCTATGAATGAGCATAAGTTTTTACTTATTAGTAACTAGGAAAGAGGCAAAAGAATTAGGATTGTTAAACCGTTGATTGGCCTATTTGTTTCTTATAGTCAGTATCTACACTGGTTATTTGACTCACACTACCTTTCGAACACTCTTTTTTAGTGTTTTTGACGTTTAGATACCATATTTGCGCCAAACCTTTTTCTTTTATCACCCTTTCCATATATATATTCCATAAATTGAGCCTAAATGTCTAAGTCGTTTAATCCAGATATTTTTGTTGGAAATTTTCCTCTTTCATAACTTGGTTGATTATTAGACGGATTGTTATATATGATGGCATGGAGTTGTTTAATTTGCTTAAGTTCACGAAAGAAATCACATGTGGATTAAGTATTAAGAGTTATTCAAAATTTTGGTGGACCTTTTGAGCGGTGTCTTTAATAAGATAAAAAAAAAACTATAAAAGAAAAATATATTTATTAAAGCCCGTACTAGGTAACCAATAATTGTTGAAGTGATTTAACGAAATTTGCGAGAAATAAAATTCTCAATCGAATCGTTGAAGAATTAAGGCGAAATTTGGTCTTGGGAGTTTCATCAGAATGAGCCATTAGGGATAATGAATCGAGTTTGAAAGTAATATGGTTTTTGACTAAAATATTTGGATTAGTAGACTAATTGGAATTTATTTGTTTCATATCATTCATTATAATTCACTTTCATTCCATTTTTCCATCATTTTACCCATCACCCATTGATATGACCATAAGTCCTCTGAACTAGTTACTTAGACTCTATTGGTGAAGAAGCGTATCGTTATCAAGCCTATGATAGAATACTTGTCATGACTGAGCTTTGAGCGATTTCACATATATATTACACTTAGATTTGCTTTTTGAGTGATTGAGTGTTATACTTCCCAAATCGTGAGATGTTTAGTTATGCATTTAAATATTGGCTTGGTAATTGTTAAATTCATCTTCGTAAATCAAATTTTTTGTAATTTACTCGATTCATTGAGTATTTTATTTTTATTGAAGATGTTTGTTTTGTTCTAAATCTGATAGTCTACTTGAGGACAAGTAGGATTCAAGTGTGGGGAATTTGATATGCTTAAAATAATTGACATTTTCTTAATCATATTTCTCTTTAATACTCTTGTTTTTCGCATTTTGTTATGATTTGGGTAGTGTTTTCGTACATATATGTAGATAAGAGTTAAACTTGGATCATGGAACAAAAAGGAGTTAAAATCGGTAGAAAACGGAGCTTAAATGAAGAAAAACTATGAAGAATCAAAGTTGAAGATCATGCGAGAAAAGTGTTTTATACACCTTCACTGTTTTGATCATAACTTCTTCATACGATGTCCGATTTAGGTGATTCAAATTGGAGAAGAAAGAGGAAAGAGAGAGCTACAATTTATATTTTGGAAGAAAGTTCATCAGACCAATCCAGCCGACGGCTGAGTATTTTAGCCGACGGCTGGAAGGTCGGCCAGGCCCATATTTAAGCAAACTTTGGGGTTACGAATTGGGGATCCCTTTTTCCACTTTTCCACCATCATAGTCGACAAAACAGCTGCAAGAAAGGGTTTTTGGAGTCCTAGAAGTGTCTAGAAGCCACGATTAACATCGTTTAATCGTGTTTGAAGAATCGTTCATCTTGGTTTGTTAATTTTAGCTTAATCTTACAACAATATGTCTTTATTATTTGTTTGTTTTGCTGAATTCTTTCAATCCATCATGAACTAATTCCATTAAGTGTTTGCTTGGATTGTTTAGCTTGTTATTATGAATTACTAAGTTCTATGTTTGAAGTAATTGGTTTTTCCATTATTGTTATCGTTTAATCGTAATCCTTGTTTATTTGAAATTATTAGGTTAACTACTTAGCGTGATTAATAAACTTATATCATAACTAGCGTTCATATAGGTTTATTAGTTATTTATAATTGTTTAACTTGTTGAATAATTATAGCTTGAGACTTAATTGAGATAGGCTAAGAGTAATAGTAACCTAATAAATTAAACGAACATGACAATTATATCGTAACTGAATAGTTGAGACTTTTGTTAATTCGTAGTCGTCAGGTTAAATTGTTAACAATAGTGAATTAAATGCACAAATTAGGGTGGATAAATCTAAGATAGCTCTTGATGTACGACGACGATGTTCGTACCATCTTTCCTTAATTTGTAGGATTAGACGACTCTAATAGGAAGTCTAGTTAATGAAGAAATCACAGTTAAACCAATTCATACATAAACTTATAATTCATAATTCAAGTGAAACGTAAAATCCAAGTAAACATTGCTTTTAAATATTTGATTAAACCTTTGCAAACATCTTTTCATTCACTATTCACCTTAGTTAATTGTTTCGTACTTTGTTTTAATTAATTACTTTCTCAAAATACGTTCTCTCAGAACTAAAACGCCCCTCGTTTTACTTGCTTTAATTTAGATTAATTATTAGTTTTAAATTTACATTTATTAATACACCGTTCCCTGTGTTCGATACCGGACTTACTAAAGCTATATTATTATACGATCGGGTATTCTTGCCTGTATTGTGTGATAATCATAACTAAAGTAATAATCCTATTTTTATAAAATAATATAACTCGATTTTTACACATCAGGCGCAAAGACTCAAGGTAAAGTAATCAGTTGGGCTTATTTGGAAGACTTGAATGTGTATGCAGTTAAACGAGAAAGGGGAATAGATTACTTCAAACGAGCTCAAGATTTGAAGACGTTGCCATATTTTGATATGTTGCAGCTGGCTCGTCTAAAGTTGCTGTACAGCGAGACAGATGATAAAGCAGCTTGGTTGGAGAGACTGCTGCGGTTTGAGTTCAGAAATTCCTGGAAGTACCTAAGGCCGCAGTATCCAGAGATTACCTACTCCAAAGATCGGAAGAGTCGGAGAAAAGGTAGAGCTGTGAAACATATCAAGTATCAAGCGCCAAAGGTGATGGAAAAGATTCCACTTCGCGAGATGAAGACCGAATTTTGGAGGAAATTCAAGTGGTGATATTATGATGATAGAACCACAGAAGCTGTGATCGTGACAGAGCATAAAGGGGTTTGGGAAACACAAAGAATTTTTGATCCGATGTGGATTCGAAATTTCTCCGATGATGATATTTATGCTTTGTATCTGCAACCTATATTCTTTGATGTCAAGGATATAGAACAAGCGCTGCGTTTCAACAAGGTTGTGCGTGTATGCTTCGTTTACAAGATCCACGCTTAAGAGGGCAGATCAAAGACATGTTTTTGAGCAGCAGCAGAGATTTTTGAAGACTGAAGACATAGAATCTAGTTCCTAGGGGGAGTTTGTAGGTGCATTTATGTAGTTACTAGATTCGTATGTAATTAACGTTTATATCAGTCTTTGTATTGTTTAACTGAATATTACTATTGAATGTTTGATTGATTATATGCTTGAACGTTTACGTTGTTATGAATTAATCAAATATGTGTTTTGTGATGTTTAATAATATTCAGACTCATTCGCACGGAGAATGAAGGTTGCGTACGCACGAATAAGAAGGTTAAACAGTTTGTTTATTAAAAGCTTTCATTCGTACGAACGAGATCAGGTTCGCACGAATAGAGAGTAATCCGTACGAATGGAAATCACATTCGTACGGATAGAAAACTGGGCCTATATATACCCAACTAGGTTTCAGCTTTCGGTAAGGGTTTTTGCTAGGTTTTTGTGTGTGTGCCGAATTGCTGCTGCTCCGTGGTTTGTTATTCCAAGGTGTTAATCAAGTTTAAACAATCATCCGAATAGTCTTCCTTAGGTCCGATCTTATCAATAGTCATTGGTTTGATCTCGTTTCCGACGGTTACATATTCGCTAGATAATCATAAGTCTATTTCCGCTAGGTTAGTGATATAACGTTGACTATAAGATCCGTACAACCCCAACACTAATCATTATTATATACAAGTACAAGTTCTGACCGACCTTTGTTTTGTTTTGCAGGACTACAACTCGCCTGCTAAGCCACCATCATGAAGACTACCAACCAAGATTTTTAATGGCAAAAAGCTATAATTCATGGCCTAAAACACCGACCACCAACCACCAACCATGAGTTGCTTTGTTTCTTCTCTGTCATGGTTATTTTCATCATTTTATAATGGATTACTTGTAGGGATGTTCATTAAATGGTTTATCCCGAAAAACCATCCAATCCAAATGAAATTGTATTGGTTTTCGGACTGGATTTGGGTTATAAATAATTATTTTGGGCCCAACCGAATAACCGAATATATAAGTTGTAATTGTAAATCTTAAGTTCAGAAGGTAGTAATGTAAGACATTAGTACATTATGTCTTTCTTCGATGAAGATATTAGTCTGTGATTATTTATTTTGACGTTTATTAAAATTTTTTTTCAATATATTAAGATGGAAGTTAACTTTGTTTGGTTTTGGTTCGTTTTTTTCCTTTTTTCCTTTTTTATTTTAATGCTAAAATTGTGATAAGTATTGCAATACCTTATTTAAACAATGATGGTTTATTTTCGTCTTTTTTATTTGGTTTTGACGGGATCAAACCGAATAGTGAATTTGGTTGGATTGGCTTAGTTTTGTCTAAATTTGCTTTGGATATGGGCGTATAACAAATATTTTCAAAACCCAATAACCCAATCCATATATCTCCAGTGAGCTGAAAACCGACCGTTTGAACACCCCTAATTACTTGCTAACTAATAAGCGAAAAGACCATAATATTATCGACTATCTTACCATTAACTATTGAAGAAAACTCAGTTTTAGTTGAAAACGATTTATCAAAGGGAGTGTTGTCATTATTTGAAGGATTTTTGAAGTTGTTTGCTGTACATAAGATACTCGTGATTGAATGTTAGCAAAGGAGATTAAATTACTGACATACGCTTTGCGTAAGCTGCTGTTGAGAGTGCGTCATATCAATTTTGAGATATAATTCTCATATCCCTTCAATATTTGTACCATCTTTGATTCTGAATCCACTTCATTGCAGTTACAAAAACATGACCTTGCAATAGCTGTCCAAGACTTCCCTCCAAGTCTGGTCAATTGATCAAAGATCCAGTTAAATCTGTTTGCGGTAGATATTTGCTTCCCTGTTAGCACTTCTGTAAATATCACTGTAAATCCAAAGAGGTTGCTCCGTAGTAGTAATGGCTCTGACAGAGTGATGTTTATTCAGATTTTTTGCAATTGGATGGGCAATTCTTATCTATTTGACTGTTGAAGTAACTTACCACACCCGGGATAAGGCTCATCTACTCCAAAAAAGCAGCTAGGATACTCATCAAAGTCAGGATAGACTCCGTATACTAACTTTGCAATGTCATAACCTAAAAGCTTCGGTGTAAAATCCTGCAAACAAACATGTATCGTAGATATAGATAGAACCACAAAGGGGTGTTGAAAATGTAAAAAATGGAAGAAAAAAAAACAAGACTACTAATATATGTATTTATAAAATGCAGGTAGTCGATAGCAGGATCTCGCAAGTCGGAGAGAACTTGAAATCCTAAGTTTACATTGCTAAAATTATTAGATATTAGTGATATAAATTCTATAGAAAAAAAGATGAGATTATACCTCATCAAAAAGTATCTGATGTCTGATAAGCGGTAATTCATTTTCTCTGTCGGGCAGGAAATCAATCGCTCGAGCAATTCCAATTGCTATTTTCACCTTCGTAACCCATGGAATCCGGCCTATACGTCCTAGATAGCCACCGGAATTAAAGTTGCAATATATACAAATTTTCATTTAAAAAAGATTTGTGTCTAAAGTTATTTATGTTGCATACCTGCAACTAAGTGATGGTCAAAGTTCATATTACGCATGAATTCATACACAAGGAAGAGTTGTGTTCTCTTCAAGCAGTATCCAATGAGCTTGACAAGGTTAGGATGACTAAATTTTTTCAACCATTCCAGATCAAACTGCATGCAAAATGATCAATTTTCTCAAATTTCGTGTTCCATGAAAGAGATCTATGCAACGGCATCATACAAGTTGCACCGGGATGGAGTTACCCTTCCATCAAACCAGATTTCCAAGACAATAAGATACATGTAGGAAAGGTAAAAAAAGGCTACCAACAGGCCTTTGGCCAAGTGGTACGTACCAAAGGTTCATGACCCATGAGGGACGATTGTGTGAGTACTTTCATTCACACAAAAATAAATAAAATAAGAAGAAAAGAAAAAAGAAAGATAATTTGTAGATAATTTACATGGTCATTTCCAGACTTACAAATTTGTAGGATCGAAGTTCCATAACTGCAATGGGGAATCCAGTATTTTCCTCACAAGCAGAATATGTTGTATTATCCACCCACCCTTCGTAAGTCTTTCCATAAGTTCCAGAACCTAAGCGTGCGTAGCAGCAAAAATTCCTTGTGGCAAGTTCCAGTTCTTCATAAGTGAACATTTTTACATCTGTAGACTCTAACTCCACATGCTGATGAAGCATTTTACCATCATCATTATCATCCTTGTTGCTTGATAAAGAGACCTGGTTCATGTTGTTTTCGAGGATTTTTGGTGAGCTTGTGCCACTTTGGTCTTGAAAACCCGACAAAAAGGATAAAAGCCAACAGAGTCAGAAAATATCAAAACTTTGCCAGAATAAGAAAAAATGCATCTCTTTGCAAATGGTCTAACTACACATAAATGTCGGATTGAAGTCTAAATATTGGGAGATAGATAAACAGAACAGACGTGTATTAAAATTGTGAAAAAAATTAGGTGAAGTCTGCACTAGTTATATAGTCTGGTTTTTTATTTAGGTGAATGAACAACAAATATGCAGATACATCAAAAATAAAATGTTTGTGTATACCAGAGTTTTGCTTAGTCTTTGAAATGAGATACTTGTGAATTTTCCAGTTGAATCCCATTGACCCAGAATTGGTAGAACTGTCATATTTCTGCTGTAGTTCCAGTAAAGCGTGAAGTGAGGACACAACCTCAGACATGGTAGGACGTTCTTTCTTAACATGATGCACACAACGATCTGCAATCAGAGCAAACCTTCTTAAACATTTGGGTTCAATTGTTCCCTTGATTTTAGAATCAACTATTTGATCTATTTTTCGTTCTTTCACACATTTTTGAGCCCATCTTACCAAACTACATTGCTCCTCATCCCTGTTTACATCTACTGCAAGCCTCCCAGATAGCAGTTCAAATAATACAACCCCAAATGCAAACACATCTGTTTTCCTTGTCAGTCGTGTGGTATAGACATACTCTGGATCCAGATATCCGAATGTTCCTTTAACACTTGCATCAACATAAGAAACTGATTGATTGGTTGGTCCAATTTTAGACAAACCAAAATCCGAAATTAAAGCTGTCCAATTCTCATCCAAAAGAATATTTGAGCTTTTTACATCGCGATGTATGATTCCGTGTTTAGAACCAACACCAGTGTGTAGGTAGTCCAACCCACGTGCACCACCTATCGCTATCTTCATGCGCTGCAACCAATTTAAAGGGGTCTCAGATTTGTGTAGATGATGGTAGAGGGTTCCGTTGGGCATATACTCATAAACAAGGATCATCTCCTTACTATCATCACAATAACCGATCAGAGACACCAAGTTACAATGGCGCAACTTAGAAAGTGTTTCGATTTCAGCCTTAAACTCGGGTGCCCCCTGGGTGGACATAGAGTCCAACCGTTTAATAGCCACAACATGATCAATAGTAATTTGACCTTTGTACACTTTTCCAAATCCTCCGTGTCCAATGACAAGCTCATCATCAAAGTCTTTTGTTGCAGATTGAATTTCTGCAAGAGAAAAACGGCGACATGGATGTACCGATGAAGTCGAAACCGACAAATTCTCACCCTCTCCTGTTACAGAGTGCATGAACCTGGTTGGTTTATTGAGATCAAGGATATACTGATTATTTTTTAAAAATGCAATTTTTTCATTCTAAGTCTTCCACCTTATCAAATAAACCCTTGGTGAGGAGTGGTTGAAGAAAAGTCCAAATTAATAAAAGAAAGATTCTCAAAAACATTTTTCTTAAAACATCTTGTAAGATAAAAATCTAGAATTACATGATCTGCATGTTTAACTGTCTATGTTTTAAAGTTTATAATAAAAAGAATAGTGACCATAAAACATCCGCTCTAAGGGATGTAATTAAATAGTTTACTAAATTGCATTAAAATTTAGTCTTTTCATTAATGTAGAAATGATTCCATAAATTAAAGGATCATTCTATAGTAGGATATTGAAACTTGAAGACATTACATAAAAGAAAAAAGATAGTACTCCGTAAATTTAAGGTATGAGATTGTCAAATACAAAGATATTTAGAGAGATGATTAATTAAGAGATATAATTTTATGAGCACAAAAAGACATAATCATGACCATTTATCTCATTTTAATCTAACGGCTAAGATTAAAATCAAAATCCAATTTTCTTTTGATTTTTAAAATCAAATTATCTTACAAACCGTTAATCGTTATACGAAACAGATTACGCCATTGCGATCGTCTCGTTTTTTTCTTTAATTAGAGCAGCTTTATCTACTTTCGAAGACTTCTTTTTTGGATGGTTATTGAAATTAGAACAATAATATCGCATGTTATATTAGCACCAATACGTATAAATTAGGAAAATAGCGAATTGTGACGACTTTTTTTTTTTTTTTTTTTTTGACATTACCAATCACATTTGATTTTACTGTAAATCATATGTGATATTATATGTATGTAAACTTTCAAAAACTCTTAAGACAATAAAACCCATGATTTTAGCTCTAAATATGAGTTTTAAAACACAACAATGTTATATGATGTATAACCTATATGGACCCATAAAAATTCGACTTTTGACAACTTTATTTTTTTTCGTTTATGGGAAAATGTTGAAATTCATAATGTAATATCATATGTGATTTTTATACAAAATTGGCATTTCAAAACGTAGATACGATATATGATGTATATTGAACTAAAATAGAAAAACAAAACACAAAAAATTAAATGTTATATTACTAATATCACATGTGATTTATATATTTTTTCAAAACCCATAAAAAAAAAAAACTCGAAAAAAATTGCGTCAAAAATATATCGAGTGAGTGCTCTATAGATAGAGAATTTGATGCTCATTGCAATTGTGTAATTTATTCGTTTAATAAATTAATAGTTTTGTAATTATTAGTTGTTAAACAAAATAAAATTAAAGTGAATTATTAATATAAAGAGCTATAATTGGTTAATTTGGTCTCAAATTTTTTTAATAGTCTTTCATGATCTCAAATAAGGATATTTATTGATTATCCAAATCTTTAAACCACAATTTTTAGGATATATATTACATATTAAAATTAAGATTAAAATAAGATTTTATAATCAAAGCATCTTTAATATATAATAAAAGAGGGGCCTTAAATGTCACATGGTGAGATAAGGTCCCTTAGATTAGTTAACTTCTTTAATATCAACCGTTAGATCAGATTGATGATATCATCAAAATTTATTTTCATTTTACACCCTTTTACAATACATATTACATTCTCTATTTCATTCCATCTCTACTAAAATAAAAAACATAATTATAATTTATGCATAGAATCGTTCAATTTGGACTACGATTTACCTTATTATTATTTTAAAATCTCCTAATACAAAATATCAAAACATGTTTATAAAAGTAATGTGTTATATGTTATTATAATTAAAAATAACATGTGTATAAACGTAAAAGTATATATGTATTATACATATAACATTATTTTCTCATAATAAATTAAAATCTACATAAACATAATATTTACGATTCAATTTTTTTTTTTCGCGCTATCGCGGGACAATAATCTAGTTCTAATATATTAGAAACAAGCTATTCTTATCATTTTTTGCAAAAAGAATTTAAAACTTTTTCTTAAGAAGGCAGTTTAAATTACATGTCTGAAATTAAAACGTATAATTTATTTATTTATTAATCATGTTTTACTACTATATATAAAATTACTTTTATAGAAACTTAGATCAACGAGGGACATAAATTTGATGTTTGCATGAAGTCTTCTGAACAAGTCCTGAATGTTAATTGTCGTCATTCGCTCCTAATTTTCCTCTTTTTATTATTTGATAGGAATTAACGGTATTCGAAAGGAATCGTTAATAGTAATTGAAATAAGTAAGTTTAAACACAAACGCTAGTTAGTGAAACAAGAGAAATCGGTACTAGTAAACTATTCGAAAGGAAGTTTATAAATTAATTCTCACACATCGGCTTGATACTTTATGCACAATTATTTGGGGTGTTAACCATATTCGAAAGGAAGGGTGGCACGGTTGGGTAATTGGAGAAATCCGGAATTCGAAAGGAACTGGTTTTAAACTAGAAGTATATCAACATTTCATACTTAGGAAAGATCATATATTCGTGAACGGTCCAAGCAGGCGTCTTTATCAAATCTTGAATCACAAATCAGTTTTAATCGTTGTTACTTGTTACTTATCAAGCTAATAACTCAATTTAATATAGTCTCTGTGTTCGAACCCGAATTTGCCAATACAATACTACGATCGATAAGGGTACACTGTCCGGTGTCGTAGTCTAGAGTAAGCGTTTTTGGAAAACTAGATTTCGCACATCAGGTTTCTAACATGAAATCTTTGTTTTGGTTTACAAGGTTCTACCTTCCACCATCTTCACCTTTCGATTCCGGATTTTCATTTACCACCTTGAGATTCATTCATCTTAAGTTTGGTAAGTAAAAATCTCACTAAATCTCACTTTTACTTTTCTTTTTAAGCTCTTATTCTAATAAATGTGTGTTTTTGTGTGTTTGGAGTCGGATCCTAACCACCACCACCTTTGGAGCTCCATTTCCGGGAGATTTCGAGACATTTTTCCGGCGTTTTGTAGATATTTGTGGAGGTCTTCAGTACTTTCTAAAGTTTCTCCCAATTTCTCCTACGTTTTCTTGTTTATCGTTAAATTCATCTAACTAACATACTTAAAATGGTTAAATATGGAAGAAAAAACGTAATTTATTAACTAGTTATACATAATATGTTCATATTATAAGTTATTAGAAAATAATAAATTAAAATATTTAAATATGAAAATAAGTTTATAAAATGGTAAATTATAAGTAAACTATGTAGTAACAGTAAAATTTTACCGTATTTGGACTTATTAGACTTTTTGGACAGATATTGGACATAAGTATATATATATAATTTTTATTTGGACTCTAAAGAGTATTATGACTAATTATTATGTAAAAATTTATATATTTACTATAAAAGAATTTATGTATTGACTCGAAATATCGTTATCTTCTACTCGTCACTTTGACTCGAAATATTATTCTTTCGGACACTTTTGAATATACTATATAATTTAACGTTAATTGGAAGGCTAAATCGGACTAGACTTGATCTTAGAGGTACATAGATTTACTTGATGTTTTTGATCCAGGGAACTTAGGCGGCGGAGTGGTTTCTTCTGATTGTCACCCCGACACCTGTTTTGCTTATTGTTGTGAGTATTCGCATTTACTTTTGGGGTTGAAAAGTGCAATACATCTATATATATTATTATTATTTTTTCTTGTATACCTTTTTTAGTAGGACTTGCCTTTAGATAGTTGTCACTTTCTTTTATGGCCTCTGGATTACAAGACCCTCGGTTTACACATCTGTTAACTCTTTGAGCCCTCGTGCATATATGTAGATCCATATGGGGTTGACCAACCCTCGTCGCTGATATGGGACGACGGAGGTACTCTGTCCCTATGAGTCGATGTTATGACCGTTATTTATTCGTTGCTATACTTTGTTTGACACGCCAAGGTGAGGGTTAGTCAGTTTACTTGTCAGGTTCAGATGTATTAGTTGATATCTAGGGCAATGTTCTCACACTTATGTTATAAACCAAGACACTTACTTATAAACTCTTACTACTTATGATTTAAAGTTGCTCTTATTACAAAATTGCATGCATGGTTGTCCCTTAAACTATGCGAATTATTCACCAACTTTATGTTGACGTCGTATTATAACGCTTTTCAGGAGATTGAGATTTGCATCGATTTTGGAGTTACACTTCTTACCTTTGGGTTTTGTGTGGACTTTTGAAGAGACATAGCTAGACGTAGTTTAGTTTCTATTTAAATCACAAACTGATTTATTATGTTGTTTTATTTTGTATTGTTGTAACTCTTGAAGTTTATTATTGTAAACTTAATGTTATTGTTATATTCGATGTAATCTTGGTCTTCTGATACCTATGATACTGTACACCTCGGGTTTCCGTCTGAGCGAGATGTTATAGAGATTGGTATTAAATTATATATTCGGGGTATAATATTGTACACCTCGGGTTTCCGGTAATGGGATAGGTTTGAAAAGAGGATGAAAAAGAAAATAAATTATTTAAATATTATTTTTAAATAAAAAATTAAGAAAGAGAGAATGGAAGGTGTAAATGTGTGAAAGAGAAAGAGATAAAAATGTAAAAAGATGTGTGAGAGAGAATGGTTTTAAGAAAACCCACCACTAACATAGGTTTTGTAAACCCTTCAATAATAGGTTTTGTCATACCCATTCCACCAAATCAAAAAATATTTAAAACTTTCAAACCCATTACCCCATTCCTATACCCTCATAACAAAACAACTTCACTATTTTTATTTTTGTTATTCTTTGTTTGTTTTACATATATCTGTTTAACAATTAACATTATACCATATGTTTATGTTTTTATATAATTAATTAAATAATTTCTTTTCTGATTAGATTATAACTTATATATTTAATTTCTTTGTCTTTCCAAAATTGACCGAATGCGTTTTTAAGTGATGTGCTGATATGAAAAACCTCAAAAATATTTTATTCTCGGTTTGGTTAACTTTATTATCATGATAAAAAAAAGTTAATCGTTTTAGCTTCTTTTCACACTTATTATCGTACATCTTTTGGCCCACCTATAACTAAAATTCTGGCTACGCCACTGCTTACAAGACGGAGATGAAAATATTCAACCAACATGTCAAATCCAACAATTGTTACAATGGCCGGGTCAATTTCCATTTATGTTATAAATACAAACAAATGAAAAGATATTAGCATATGCAAACACCAAACTTTGCATAGAAAATTCAAGAATTACTAACTAAGAGAGACAGATTTGATTCTATACATCTTAAGAAACTATATCTAGCAAGACAATATCCATACTTAAACCATCGCCTCTCTATATACCACTACTGTCGATTTCTAGCATCTCGGCATATATTTCTTTTAGTTCTTCCAAAACTGATTCAAGGGTTGGGCGAAGATACGATTTTTCCACTACACATTTCTGAGCAAGTAAGGCTAATTGGATTGCTGACCTTGTTTGCAGGAAATGTAATCTTAATCTGATGTCCAATGCACTATGAATACTTTGCCTCGAAACAAAGCCATGCTCTCCCGGTAAACAATCTCTTGTTATCATCAGATCACGTTCATTAGCAATCGGTTTCCCAGTCAGTAACTCCATCAATACAACTCCAAAACGATAGATGTCATCCTTCACCTTCAAGTTATCTGAAATTCTTATATACTGTCAGATATAGATATTCAAATATGGAAAATTAAAGCAGAAGTAAAGGATTAAATTAACTTACACGATGACCTTGAATGGACGTATAAGGGTGCATCACTACTCGGTACCAACAATGCCACATCAAAATCAGAGAGTTTTGAATTAAACTCCTGGGGTTTTAGTCAAAACAAGGGAGAGAATTGTCACTGGCAAGTTGAAAGAAGATAAGCAAGTCATGCGGGTAGTTATTCTTGCTGGTGATCTGCTTTTGATATTCAGCTAGGTATATACTGGATTAGCAAAGTTGGCCCTAACTAACTGGTGTTCGTTCTGGGGCATATTTAAACCGACATATACGATTTAGTATATATGTGTGTGTTTGTGTCTGTGTTGTTTGTGTGTATTTGCGTCTTTGTGTGTCTGTGTGTGGGTGGGTTTGTGAATGTGCGCAAGTGTGCGTTTATGTGTGTTTCTATGTGCTCGAGCAGATTTGCTTGTGAGCGTGAGCAGCATGTGTGGGTCATAAGCATGTTCAAGGATCTTCATTAGCCATTTAATGTTTCAAAAGAATTAAAATACCTCATCCAACAATATATTATGCGTCTGCAATGAGCAATCAGCAAGATGAGGCTGTTTATGCAAGAAAAAAAGGCCTCGAGCAACTCCTATTGCAATTTTAACCCTCGAAATCAATAGAGGTCGCTCTGTCCTTCTTTCAACTGCAAAGGAACACCTTTAATCTTACTTAACTAGCTTCATTCAAGTACTCATGTACAGCTAAATGTTCAAAATTAAGGCTTACCACTGAATAGATAATCCTTTAGGGTTCCTTGACGCATGAACTCATAAACAATAAGCACCGTATCTTCTTCCACACAATACCCTAAGATCTTAACAACATTGGGATCATTAAATTCTTCTAAAATTTTCATATTCAGCTGCATCCACAATATGAACTTGTATAAAGAAGATTTTCCAACATAAATAACCATGGAACTCTCGGATACTACTTCTAAAGAAAGAGATGTTGGAAACAAGGTTCCTATTTTTATGTCATTTGTAAAAATGTTGTATACAATAAATCTAAAACTACCTTCTTTGCATGGAGAAAAGAAACAAAAGAGAACATTTTAACGTACGGTTGAGTACTAAATCTTCGTTCTAAAGCGATTATATTGTATAGAGAAGAAGAGTCATAACAACCTATGCATTCTAATCGACCAAGAGCCAAAAGATCTATATCATTTTTTATTTCAAAAGTGTTAGATTCATATTTTAAGAAAAAAGAAAATCGAATCTAAGGGCAGGATGGACGAGAGTAATGTTTTACCTCATTCACCTTATTAAGTGTATGCTTGTTTACATAGAGTCTCCTAACGGCAATAGCCAGTCCACTGTCACACATTGATGGGGAATGCATCTTCTTATCAAGCCAACCTTTAAATACTTCCCCATAATATCCGCGACCCAACAACATGTGACTGCTGAAATTTCTAGTGGCAAGTTCCATATCACTATACGAAAATATTCGAAAAGAATCCTCCATGACCCCATCATCGCTAGATGACTTTGTGTCAGGGTCAGCTTAACAAACAGAGAATACACAAGAAAATAAGTCATTTACAATAGATAAACAACCATAAATAATGAGAAGAATATTCTAATATCTTGACTCGACTCCAAAATTGATGTATGCTCTCACAGATAAATATTACAACCAGGGAAAACCGTAACATTTATTAGAACAGTTCTCGAACTCAATGATAGTAAGTCCTCCATTAATATGACAATGGTAAATAAAGCAGAGTATTTGATCTTAAATATGATCATTGACATAGTATTTTTGTGAGCTAGTTGTATAAATCACTCAGTGCGATAATCTTTTTAACTTCCTATCATATTCTATTGCTTTACTGAAGTTATAGAACGTTCTAACATACGAATTATAGGAAAATATATAAAACAACATAGCCAAATATATCACACCATACTTATAAAAGAATTTGATTTTACCTGAGTTATGTCTACTCCCAAAATCTAGATACTTCTGCATTTTATAGGTGAAACCCGTTGGGGCACCAGGCTGAGAAGAAGTCTCAAACTGCTCCTGGAATGCTATTGATACCTGAAGAGCAACCACAACCTCAGCCATTGTAGGGCGTTCATTTCGAGAGGTTTTCAAACAACGGTATGCAATCTGTGTAAATTCCCTCAAACATTTTGGAGAAATTTGTCCTAAAATATGAGAGCTAACAATTTGATCTATTCTCCGTTCTTTGACACACTTTTGAGCCCAATTCGCCAAATTCCATTCCTCCTCATTAAAACGTGTATCGACTGCACGTCTCCCAGATAGCAGTTCGAACAAAACAACTCCAAAGGCATAAACATCTGATTTTCGTGTCAAGTGTCCGGTCATAGAATACTCTGGATCCAGATACCCAAATGTGCCTTTCAGGGCCGTAATGACACCAGAAGATGTTTGATTGATAATTTTGGACAACCCAAAATCTGCGATCTTTGCTGCCCACTTCGCATCCAGTAGAATGTTTGAGCTTTTCACGTCCCTATGTATGATTCCATGTTGTGTACCTACACCAGTATGAAGGTAATCTAAACCTCGTGCAGCACCAATGCTTATATTCAGTCGACGGATCCAAGATAAAGAAGTATCCGCTTTGCGCAGATGCTGCTCAATAGTCCCATTGGGCATATACTCATAAACAAGTATCATCTCCTTGTTATGTGAACAATAACCAATTAAAGACACCAGGTGGCAATGGCGCAACTTGGAGAGCATCTCAATTTCAGTCATGAACTCGGATGCCCCTTGGTTGGATAACGAATCTAACCGTTTGATGGCAACAAGACGTGCAATAGTATCTCTCGTACCATAGATCCAACCTTTGTACACTTTCCCAAAACCTCCCTTCCCAATGATCAACGAATCATCAAAGTTTAGTGTAGCTAACTGAATCTCTGGAAAAGTAAAACGACGAAAAATCCGTTCTTCAGCTAACGAATACAATTTCTCTTCATCGCTAATCGTTGTTACAGGGAGCATCTCTTGATTTGAATGTGGGATGTCTAAAGAAATAAATTCAGCTTAGAGTTATATCCACAATACCTCATGGTCAAAGTAGACGATGAATCAAAAGTGGCGGCCTGGATTTTAATATCGACATTTAATATGGTCGCTAAATAATCAAAAATAACATAATTGTTCATTAGAAAACAGTTAAGAAGAATTAATAATCTAGTAAATTGATGTCTCAGTGCATAGAAACTAATAAGTAACTACAAAAAGTCTTTAAAAAGTAAGAATAGAAAGGAGTCTAGATGATTGCTCCATTGTTTAGGATCCAATAACGTGTGGTTTTCATTCTTTTGGGGCCACTTGAAAAAGATAGCAGGGTTTAAAACAGTTAAAAACTTATCAAATTCCTGGAAACATACTCATGGAACTCATCAATACTAGGTCCGCATCTTGTCATAAGCTAGATGTATAACCCATTCCATCAAGCTAATTTAAAGTTGGAGGGACACCTAAACCACCGATCAATCTAATACTTGACCGATGTAAGATTGTAACACATGGTATCTAACATTTTGATTATTAAAAATATCAGTAAAATTAACAAATACAATCAATGTGAAATTCTTGTTCTAGATTGAATTCTAGCATAACTTCACAACTCCAAAAATTCTTGTTCTAGATTGAATCAATGTGAAATTATTATCTAGACTTATTGTACTTTCACATTTATTTTAAACTAGAGGATTTCCCGTGCGTTGCACGGGTTCGTTCTTATATGTATGTTCAGGCTGGTAACGATACACGAGTTAGATATACAGAAAGTTGTTTTCACCATCGTGTTCTTCCTTCTTGTTTGCTGATTTCATCTTTTGTAAAGTAGAATTTAAATTGTTTTCACCATCGTCTTCTTTCTTCGCTTCGGTGATAAACACCTAAAAAATGACTAAAACAATTAAAAAAACTTTCATATGCAAATAAAACAAATAACCAAAAAATCAATCGTCGCACAAAAGATTCCGTATTTATCAAGTTTAAAGCTTATTAGATAATTTAGTAAAAATAAGCCATTTGTATTGTTTGGATAAGCCTATAAGCTTATGCTTATAAGTTAATTCAGGGTCCTCTGGTGAGGTTTTTTTTTAATTTAAGTCATCAAATAGCTTAGACAAACTCGCAAGTTTGAATATTTAAAATCACCTAGTTTCGTTGAGAAAAAACAGTAGATGAATAGATGATTTATAAGCAAAAGTAACATAGTTATGTGATCTTAGTATCTTACATGATGTATGACGGTCTATCTTTTGGACCCTAGTGTCATTGGGTGCTTAGCTTAGTCATAACTGTCTCGACTTCTTCCTAACGCTTTCTTCTGTAAAATTTCCTTTTTGTTTTGCAGTATTTTGTGCTCTGCAGCAGCGGCTCTTTGTGGCAAAAGAAATTTGTAAATATTCAATTATAAAGCCGTTTGCAATTTACAATATGAAGACTTACATCTTGGTAATTTTCTTTACTTGTTCCTCTGATGGAGGCGGTGGGACGTATGAAGCAGCATCAATGATCGCCTAACGTATTCAATTCATCAAAATCAATATAATGTGAGAATCTATCATTTGTAACAATATTCTTTGCTATTAGTACCTATAGTTTCCCCACGGCATCCTCAATTTTACCCCTGGAAAACAAAGTATAAGAACGTCACATTTGGTTTGGCAAACACAATAATGAAGTAACATAAAACTAAATGAAGTGTATAGAGTTGAACTTCTGTGTTCTGGTTTCTGTGGATGAAATCACAAGATCTCCATCTTTGTTGATTCGATTCTTTTCCTGAAAAAAAACATACGATTTCCTTCAATTAGCATCTCAACAACGACGCAACTCTCCCAGCAATAAAAAGGTCTAGACTACGTAAACAACAAAAGTAACAGCTCAGTGTCACTATCCCTATAAAACAAATAATACAGTTGATGGCAGCAATCAGTGCCTAAAGTCACAACTATACTCCTAAACAAATCATATAAAAGTCTTCTAATTCAAAGTATCAGAACATAGTACATAACCAAAATCAAAAGCCACAAGCACGAAGAAAAGCAGCAAATCGGTGTCACTAAACACAGATATTGGCGAAAACAGATATTGGCGAAAACAAATTGCGTTTTTGGAACACAAATCTTTGACTCGAAAACAGACCTACTTCAACATTTACATACATGTGCCATAGCTGATATCGTCACAAGTCTATGGTAAACAATAGCTCTTTTATGTTCCAAAAACGCAATCTGTTTTCGCCAATATATGGGACACAAATCACACAAAAGTCGTTAACGATATCAGCTATCAATGGCCATGAAATGAATACAGCAATCGGTGCCAAACGAAAACGTTGATCTCAAACTGAGGCCCGGTTCAACATTTACATACCTGTGCAAAAGGATAGGTATGAAAAAGGACTCTTAAAGTGATATATCATTTAATTAGCCTTCTAAAAATAACAATTATGCCTACTTTAGCTAAATAGAATTTCAAAAACAACTGATAGACAATGCCAACTAAACTCGATAGAACAGCACTGTGACGCAAATTTCTTCTTCATTTGTTGGCAGTTAAGGTGGTAGTACAATGTAACATGACCACAGATCTACAATATTATCATTGATTTACAAAATCACAGACATGAAGTAATTCAAATAATGATAAAAAAAATTACACAATTAAAACTAACACAAATTCAAAAAGAAAATCAGACACAGCTACGTAATTGATTGTTACCAAATTTACACAAATTAGCTAATAAATCGATTGTTATCAAGTCATACTAATCGCAGCAGCTAGAAAATCGATAATTGAAAATCGATGTACGTACCGTTCCAGGATCATTATCACAGAACGCTTAAAGACAAATGCTACAAGAATCATCACAGGCTTCTTGAATTCCACCTTCTACATAAGTTGCAGGGGAAATCAAATGACTCTCCTTCTTCCCCTCATCCATTTTCGATACCTAAAAAACCCGAAAAAAACCATTAAAAATACGAAACAGAACACAAAAATCCCCACTTTCCCCAATGCAATTCCAAATCACATATATATCAATTATATGTCATAAAAATCCATAAATTTAACTTTAAACCCTAAAATTAACCGAATTGAGAAGGAAAACTAACATCACTTATGTGACCTACAAGTCTACAACTGGACATAAAGTGAAGCAACATTAATAAACTTTTGATCGTTTTGCACTCTAAATCGAGTTTCAGAACTAAAATCTCCAAATTCGTAGTTGCATCAGCTTAAAAACAATCAAAACAGGCATCTTAAATCATATATTTCATTTTCCAAATAGAAATTCTACATATTATCTAATCAATTTCTACATCAATCAATAACAATCGAAACAAAAATCCACATATTTATGAAAAATCGTCAAACCTAAGCATGAGAGAGAAGTGAAAACGTACAGATAAAACGAAAACGTAATTGCAGGTAGCCGTGAGACGGTGGTGCGTTGCGTGAAGAGATGGAGGCGGCGATAATGGTGCAGACAACGACGGCGATAACGGTGCAGATGACGACGGCGGTAATGGTGCAGACGACGACGACGGTAATGGTGCCGGCAGTGGTGCATACGACGGCGGTGAGATCATTATCGCCGCTTTCATTCCGGAGAAGACAACAAAGCAAATAAAAGGACACGTGATCTGAAGCACCAAAAAAAGCCCAAAGCCCAAAAGAAAACGGGTTAAAGCCCAATTTGGGCACAGATTTTAAAAAAATGATGTATAGGATAATAAGACAGCTTATTATTTTTGTCTTAATGAGCCAATGTTTTATATATTTTGTCCGTTTTGAACCCCTATATAATCCGGTTTTCGCTTATATTTAGGAGACGTTGGTCATGTGAAGTCCATGTTTAGCACCACCGTCGTCCCCCTTCACCACTACCTCCATCGAAGTCCATGTTTATGTGATTGATCTTCAACACAAACGCCGACCACCTTTAGCACCACCTCAGGCCACCTTCAGCACCAACACTAGCAACCGATGGTCTTGTTAATCCATCTTGTGTAATTAATAATTTTTATGTATAGGGTTTTTGTTTGATTCTTTAATTTACTTTGGGATTTGTTGTTGATATTTGCTTATCAAGATGAATAAAATTGTTCTGTTTTTATATATAAAGAGGCTTAGATCTATAAAATTATTTTGGGGGTTTATTCTTGATGTTTGTTACTCTTTTCATCTCAAAATAATTATCCACCTTTCAATTTATATTTGTCCCAAAACTATTGTCTTATTATAGTTCTTGACACATGGATAATAACATAACATTAATTGAAGAATAATACGGTGTTTACGGTTGCAGTTCAAAACCATAATCCCTTTCATCTATGTCTCGTAAAGTTATAAATTAGTAGACACATACTAGATAGGGTCTTGAGATAATTTCCTTAAATTTCAAAACCATTATCCCTTTCATATATGACTCATAATCAAAGCACCATCCAACAACCTAAACCCATCCTGAAACATCAACTCAAAAGAATAACCGTTAGATACGGAAACATAATTATTAACACCTCACATGTCTATATATGAAATTCATCCATAAATAAATAAGTCAAACTCATGACATAATGTTGATTGTTGGAACATAAGATTGCTTGTAGCTTGTATATTTACGAGTAAAAATGTCATGTAGTAAAATTGTATTTGGATCGAGTTGTAACGAATTTTGTATCTTTGTATGATGTGTCGCCACGACACTGTAGTCTTTAACGTAACTAAGTGTTACGTAAGAAAAGGTGGTGCCGCTGCGACACTACCATGCTACTTTAGGATTGCCTATAAATAGCATATCTCGGAATCATAAATGTAGAGAGCTCGTATCCCAAGGAATCATAAATGTAGAGAGCTCGTATCCCAAGGCATCTAGTGTCGTTGCGTAAGTGTTCTCCAAGTAGTTTCAATGCTACAAATCTAATGTATTGAGTATTAACTGAATTGTAATCTTTACGTTTAAGTTATATAGCATAAATGATTTGATTTTCTCTCGTTCTTCACCATATTCATGATTCATTAGGTATTTCCGCTACCTTAGGTTATGTTAATTTCAAATACAAGACCTATTATTGTTGTTAAGGCAATATAAGGGTTCCACACATAATATAAACTGGGTTTTTCTAATTTCTCTCTTTAAAACATTTGCTATACTATATTGAACGAACCGAAATATTCATTTTTCAAACATAAAAATGAATTATATACACTCAAATTTTCCTTATATCTAACATGTACTAATGTTAAATGTATTTTCTATTTTAAAAGAAAAGGCTTAGTTCAATTAATGCACTCTAACAAGTATCCGATGACACGTAATTGATTAATTCAGTATATTGAAAAGATGATCCATTTTAAAATTGTTAAATGGTGAAAACTATTTTTTATGGGTAAAACCCTAGACGTCTCAAGGTTTTCTCTTTCTACGGTTTCTTTATAAGAGTTTCCCCATCACGTTATGATGATTTGAGGTAGCCTCCTCTTCCTCTTATCGTTTTTGTTGTGATATTTCTTCTCTCCATTCATAATAGTGATTAAAAGTCGTCTTTGATGGTTTTATTCATCTTTGTGAGTGTTTTACTTTCGGTTGGAAGATCGTTGCTCTATCTTTGTAAATCTTTGAAAAAGATGGACTTTAAATTTAAAGTTTGGGATTCGGGGATCACTTTTTGGATCCAACTTATTTATGTGTCACGTTATACACAAGTCTTCAGCAACCAGATCTGGATTTTGAAAGAGAGAGAGAAGGATTTTGTTCGTTAATGATTATTAATGGCATCTTGAAAGCCCTTCCCTCAATCAAGTTCAACATTTGCTCGATTCATTGACGCAAAATCCTCCGTGCATTATTAAGGTGATATTCTTGAGTATGGTTGTTCTTCAAATGATGTGTAAGATATTAGATTCTTGTCAATTTGCTACAAGAGCCAATGGATCATGGAATCCTTTTGATATACTATCAACTCTCTACGAGCAATTATGGTTAAACTTTTACGTTTTGTATGTTTTACTTATTTTGTTCATATGTTATTTTGTAATCCATGAATTTTCATTCTACTAAAACTTATCTCAATTTTGATGGATGATTCTCATTATAAAGAAAATTATTAGGCTTAAACTTTTTGTTAAAAAGAAAAAAATAGTGAAAACCAATTTAAAAATTCATTTCAAAAGTTCCAAATACAAAGTTCAATGATTCAATAATCATTTTTCTCTAGGGTATGCCTCATTGGCTAAGCATAAGATATTTTAGTGACAAATATATGCTAGTTGTTAATTGTATAAACTCTTTTTCCAAAATTGTTTGGTAACAAATAGTATTTTTTAATTTTCTAAATATATTAAATAATACGAAATGTACAAATTATGTAGGGACTGTATTTCGAATGGCTTAAATGTATATTACAATCTGTATTTCCACTTGCATACTAACAAAATGCGAAATATATTATATTTTGATAATGATAATGGACATGTTTATTAGTTTGTTTGTACACAAATAATTCACCCAAAAAAGTTAAATTTTCATACATTTTAAAAAGAAAGACTTGAAAGATAAGAATCTCGACAAAGTTGAAATGAAACATGTCAAAAGCTCTATAATTGTTTTAATAATCCTTTTTGTAGCTAAATAAATAAAGTTCAAATCCTCATTATTCTTTACTATTCAAAGTGATAATTTCTACAATTTTATAAGAGTTAATTGTTAGAAAATTCAACATTCTTTAACTAAGGTTCTTTTATTTCTTAAATTTAATGAAGAATTTTTATATTTTCGGTAAATTGTACTAGATGGTTACAGTAGCTAACATTTAGGTGGCTGGATGGAAAAAAAGAAGAAAGAAAAGAAAAGTATTTATGCTATGTTAAATAAGTAGTTTATTTTTTCGTGTATATACGGATTAATTTATAGAGTAGAATACATGTATGATATATAGAAACTGATTAACGTTGTGTGTTATTATCAATATATAACAATATGAGTTGTGATGTTAGATTTTATTGTTTCGTTTATATGTACGTGTTTTCAGTTTGACTTTTAAATTCGTAGACATTGAGAATTCTATCAAAAATAACCAATTATAACCTATTAAAAGATTGAGGTATGATGTTTATGAAGTCAATGAGAGAGTTGCATTCTACTAAGTTTTATATGTTGGTCATTTGAGTATATTTGATGATTTTAGTCTATCAAATTTTAAAATATAAATTATATTTTGGGTTATGTCATGTTGTTAGAAGTAGGTGTTTAACAAATTTTATATTTAATTTTGTTTTATTTAATAGTAGAGTCTTAGAGTTAAAATTAAATAGTTATACTATATGATTTTTTAGATTTTTGTTAGTCTAGTATGATTGTATGTATCAATACACAATGTGTATCTTTTTTTATGTCAACATTCCTTTTTATTATTTGGTATAGTTCTTTCATACTCGTGCAATGTATAATCCGTTTATTATTAAACAAAAACAAAAATATATTAGGTGTCTCTGTTTGTATGTCAACATTAACTTTTTCTCTTCCTTACAAATAGGGGTTTTTATTTTCTCTTGAAAAAGAAAAAACCAAAAAAATAAAAATAAATATATAAATCTTTATTCTTTTTATTAAAATAGTTAATATATAAAAATATCTAAATTAAAAATAATGTTCTCAAACTATGAAAATATAGAATACATATTAAAGTTGAAAGGTTAAAATGATATTTAAAACGGAGGGGTTAAAACAAATAGTTAATGATAATATAATATAACATCATCATTTTGATTTAAAGGCGTAAAATTAATCTTAAAAATCATCCAATAACTTATATACTTTGTCATGTGCCTTTTAATTCATTTTTTTTAGTATAAATTATAAATAATAGCATAAATAAGTTAAGATATCGAAGAAACAATAAAATAAAATAAAAATGAAAGTAAAAAATATTAATGATGTCAAAATTGTTAGTTAATATATTAAACTCTTTAAAATTTCACAAACCGACCTTAGCTCAGTTGGTAGAGCGGAGGACTGTAGTTGTTCAACTGATATCCTTAGGTCACTGGTTCGAATCCGGTAGGTCGGATTTTTAATAAAAATTTTAAACTCTATATCTATTATTTTTCTGTTTTTGTCCAAACCATGATCACGGCAAATGCTTCTCCGTTTCGTAACCGATTTGCACAAGTTTGTCAAGAACCACATCTTAACAATTTTGAGTTCCAGCTATCTCTGTGAGCCAATCCAATCTTTAAGTGCTTTTCCTATCTATATACTCATTATGAGATTGTTTATAACCTGATGTCTTCAAGAAGCGATTGGTCACACCCCGGTTTACATACTAGCGGATTAAAGATTTGGTTCTTGTTTGTAGCTTGACGGGTCTATAAAAGACTACTGATTTGTTATTAGTTATTCCGTATATATAGTGAAATGTATTATGTAGTTCATACTATTCACAATTCAATTCAATTCAATTGTACTCATAAGATTATAATTTTCCGTAGTTTTATTTCAATATGTACTAATCTTCTACTCTAATAGTGTAAACTATGTTATGGATAACGTTTTACGCGGTTTCATAATTTGTATAATTTACGCAAAGGTATCAGGCATAGCCTGGTGGCCACCAGCATCCGTAAAAACCTTGGGCCCACCCTTGTGTTGAAATATGCAGGTCTCGTGTTCGAGTCCAAGCAAGGTGATGGGTACAATTGTTAGGATATTTACCGGGGAATGCTTCCTTTGCTGGGTAGGGGGTCCGGTCACAAAGTGACCCGTGTCAATGGTATACGCCTTTACCATTTTTTTTACTATAATGCTTAGCAATAGTTAAGGACATATATCAAACAAAAAATGCATTTCTCTGTTAAGTTTGGCCAACTATCAAGGCTTAATGCCTTCTACAGTTCTACTACTCTTACAGTAAGGCAGCTAATAGATCCTTTTCCCGTATGCTATCTCAAATTGAGTAATTCTGTTGGATTTGGTCAATATCGAGCCCCTTGAGCTTTACCATCGACTCAATCTGTCCCTTCAGTGTATACGAATCTCGAAGCCTGTATATCACAATGTTTAAGCATGGTTTCTCTATTTTTTGTCATCGCCGAAACAAACCCAAGAAATTATAATATTTACCCATATATAGTTAGAGATTTTGGCAATTAATAAACAAAGTGAATAGTTCAATTGTGGGATGCTTACCACAAATAGCTGTTGGAAGTTTCGGTTTGGAATGATAGAATATACTTCTCATAATCCTCCAACAACATTAGTATCTTTGATTCCGAGTCTACATCCTCGCACATTTCAAAACATGATTTTCCAACATGACTCAAGGACATTTTTCCATGTTGGAGCAGCAAATCATCGATCTTTTGGATTTCGTTTTTATAGAAGATTTGTTTTCCTATTAGCACTTCTGCAAGTACAACAGTAAAACCGTAGAGATTGCTCCACAGTGAAAGGGGCTCTGTAAAATGATTCTTATTCAGACTATGAAATTTTACTAACATAAAACAAGTTATGATATATATATATACGGATGGGTAATTCAGTTTTTTTTGCAGTGATGGTTGTGGTGGGGACAGGGCCGGCCCAATGTATGGGCGGCTTGGGCCCAGGCCCAGGGCATCATTAATTAAGGGGCATCATCAAACAATTGACCCAATAAAGAAAATTAGTATTTGAGAATTGAGCGGGCATAAGGGAAACCAAACGACGCTTAAGGCGCCAATTGAAAAGGTCTGGAGAAACCAAACGATCGCCATCCGACATTAATCCATTTTCTCAATCAGGTTAACAATCCCTCTTCATTTCTCTGTTTTCTTTCACATTTTTTCTTGTTTTGCTTAATTCCCTTGTTTTTGCTTAATTCCCTTGTTTTTGCTTATTGCTAAGTTCCGCTGTTTTTCGAAGGTGTTTGATAAAATACCCGAATGAATAAAAATCTTTTTCTATGTTTAGTTATTGGTAAAGTTTCATGGGTTCATTTTATTATCTTATTTGATTAATGGGTTTGTTATGATTCATGTAAATGTATAATCAATTTTTTTTTTTTTTTCTAAATTTATTTTGCCTTTTGGGCAATATATGTTGAATGTTCAAAGTTTTCTGTTAGCTGATTAATGTCACCGCTCATTAGCAAATTATATTGTTTAATAATTGTTAGGTATTAGTTGTCACTAATTACTAAATATAACAAATTGTTTTTTTGGCACGGGGTCGGATTTTTTTACGCGGGGCAAAGTTAATGGGCAACTTTTTGCGGATTGATTCTTAGAGTTAAAATATCGAAAATAACATAAATATAACTATATTTTACGGTGTTCAAGAATCTTTTCCCAAAATGAACGAAATTTACATCGAATCACCTACATCGGATATGGATGGATCGTTGCAATTGACTACTTCTGATTCGGGTAGTCCCAAACATGAGGCGGCTATAAAGTTACAAAAAGTGTATAAAAGCTTTCGAACACGAAGAAAGCTAGCAGATTGTGCAGTTTTAAACTTTTAATTTAACAAAGCTAGTTAGTAACTTTGTGGTGTAATTTGTTTAATACTTGCATAGCGACGACATCGTTTTTTCCTAATTACAGCTTCTTTGTGATTATTTTTAGGCGGAAAGTATTGGATTCTGCAGAACTCAAACGGAGTTCTATATCGTTTTTTGATATTAACAAACACGAGACTGCCATCTCACGTTGGGCCAGAGCAAGAACAAGAGCTGCCAAGGTACATTGAAAGCTAAAACAGAAGAAGCATTATTTGACAAAATAATATCTCGAATTTTATCACTTATGAAGTTTTTCTCGACTTTTGCAGGTTGGAAAAGGTTTATCACAGAATAGCAAGGCGCAAAAACTCGCTTTGCAACGTTGGCTTGAAGCGGTAAGTAAAAAAAGTCGATATTGATACATTTCCTACTCATTTATGCATTTTTCTTAGGTTGTTTATCTTTGAATACATACAGATCGATCCAAGACATCGATATGGTCACATTTCCTACTCATTTATGCATTTTTCTTAGGCTGCATTTAAGCATACAATTTGAATTGGTCTTGGATCGATCTGTATGCATCGCCATTAATCTGTTATCTGTAAATTTATTTAATTTATAAATTTTTCTGCATTTGTCTGATTATATGAATTTTTCTGCATTTATTAAAAGAAACTTATAGTAGGATACAAGTTTATGGGGCATAATTTTCTCATCTCGCCCGGGGTAGCAAAAATCATTGGACCGGCCCTGGGTGGGGTGACAAGATGAAGTAACTTACTGAACCCAGGATAGTAGTCGTCATAAAGATCATTATTGACAGGATAGTGACCGTGTACTATCTTCGTAACATCATAATCTGAAATTTTTGGTGTAAAATCCTGCAAGTTTATATTCCATGCTATGTGTTAATGCCAGAGTTATATATTCATTTGAAAAATAAATATTACCAAATTAAGCTATTCATAACAAAACAGTGATAGTTGGGTTCGCTCTCGTGGTTGAAAACTCCATTGATTAGATTAGTATTAAAGTAGGCACCGCTGTCAGAGTCCGCACCTAAAAGGTAGTGCAGTCAGGGCCAGCACCTAAAAAGCACTGGCGTCAGGGCCAACACCTAAAAGGCACTGCCGTCAGGACCAGCACCTAAAACAGCCGTCAGGGCCAACACCTAAAAGACACTTAGCTACTCCGACAAAAATGTGTTACTAAGTGTGACAGACAAGATAACTTCGTTTGGTCCATGCAGCTGAGAGCTATAGTTACTCATTTCCCGTAATAGACCATAATGCTTACGTCATTTTCCTTATCTGGCTCATGAATTGACGGCCCATGAGTACATGATCATGGCCTATGACCTATAGACGGAAACCTAATCTGTTATCTATAAATACTTGATCATTAGTCAAATTTGATTATTCAATTCTCTTACATACGTACTAGAGTTTTCTACTCTCTTACGTCATACCCTAATCAATACGTCACCTTAGGCTCGTCAAGAGTTTGGTAGGTTTGCATTGCACCCTCAGAAGACCGTATTGGTTAGCCATCACACCCAAATTCGCTGAGTTCGTCAATTGTTGCTCAAACATCCATAGAATAACCTTGAAAACCTAAGCTCGACTGCCTATTGTACATAGAATTATCATAGGTGCCTTAAGCATGACGAGCACAAATGCTACCCTCTCGGGTGTAGATTTTAAGTATTCTATTAGATTACTAATAAGATTAGACATAAAATCAAGGTTGTAAATAACGTAAGGCGTGGCGTGGAGGCGAGGCCAAGCCTCAAGCTTTGTAAGACATTGCGAGATATGGCGTTTTTCAAGGCGTGATAAGGCGGCAAAATTTTAATAAATTTTAGAATTTTTATATATATATACTTGTACATAGATTTACTCTTATTAAGTTGTATCAATAAACAATAAATTAACAAAAAGTCAATAGTTTTATATTTCAATATACATCTAATCTAAATATAGTAACCAATTAAACAAAAATTAATATTTTAAAATTTTAATATACATCTAATTCAAGATATAGTCACCAATTTATAATCAAAGAATCTTTATAGCCATTTTTAAATTCTTTTAACAGTTTTTAATTATTTATTTTTTTCCATAATGCGTTACAAAAAACTTAGAAAATAACGCGTTAAAGCTCGTCATGGCGCGCATGTTCACGTTTTTTGGACGCCTCGCCTAACAACGACGTCTTGCATGTTTTCGTAACGTCGAGATCACGCCTCACGTCATGGCGCGTTATTTAGAACCTTGCATAAAATAGTTGGACTAGCCTATGGGTTGCATTCATAAGGTTTAGGGTTTGGTTATACTCCCTCCGTCCCATTATGTTTGTCCATTTAACTTTTTAAAGATTTTTTTTTTACTTTTATCTTAAATAATTTTATATATTATTTGATGATAAATTTATCAATAGAAACATAATTTGAAACTTAATTTATTTATATATTTTAAATCAATTAATATATATGACAAATAAAATTATATAAAGTCAAAGTTTAAAGGAAAAGACTTTAAAAATTTAAAGTGGACAAACATAATGGGACGGAGGGAGTAATAACTTAGTGTTTAAGTTATATTAGTATTATATATCGACATGCAATCTCTTATGTAATTCATACAATTTACAATTCAATACAATTATATCTTCTGGTTTATGGTATAAGAGCAAAGTCTCTAAAAAAAATCTTATTGGAAAAACCATCTTCCGGCAGTCCGAAGGGATTTTTTATTTTTTTCGTTCATTATCAAATAAGGGTTTTGAATCTCATCGTTAGATTTATATTTTTCTTTCTTTCCAACCAATTTCGCGTCATATTTAAAATCACTAACACACAAAGAACCTGGTCGTCATATAACGCCAAATAATATAATGTTGATATCGTCATCAAACAACTCAAGTCATCGCTATCTTCATCGTACATGTCTCTCTTTTTTATCATGGTGGTGATAATTGCCGTCAACAACACCACTTGACCACCAAGTTGGTGCTCCTTTCTATAGAGCAAAACACAAGAACACAAGTCTTGGAGTTACAAAAACGTCCACAAAAAGGGATGAAGCCCTCAAGCAGAATACAAATCTGCCTCCGTGCAAACACAAACAACGAAGATTGAAGACACGGAGGAAGATTAGAAGGAATAAGTGTTTAGACAAAAGAAACTGCATTCAACATTATAATCTAAGATTCAAGTTCCATAACGATTTCCCGTTGTTTGCTTGCGGGGCCGTATTAGACATAAGATAGTTAGGCTACTCTAAGGGTTGTATTTAAAGGTTTGGGGTTTGGTTATAATAAACTCTTATGTAATTCCTACAAATACAGTTCAATACAATTATATTTCCTGGTTTATTAAACTCCCGTGATAAAAATAAAGACCTGTAATTAACTAAAATTTAGTTGCAGCCGTGTTAGAGCTCAGAAATACCTCATCAAGCAATATATTATGTCTGTGAAGCCGAGACTCGCCAACTGCTCCAATACGATAAGGATTTGTTCTCACTTCATCTTGTGTCTTCTGCAAGAAAACAATCCCTCGTGCAATTCCTACTCCTATTTTCACCTTACTAACCAACGGAAGTAGTGCTAAAGCTCCTAAACTCATCAAAATAAAACACTTCAATTAACCTTGCAGTATTTTTTTGAAGTGATTTTTGGTGCTTACCGCTACAAATGAGATCCTTAAAGTTTCCGTTATGCAAAAATTCATACACAAGTAAGAGTTCTTCACCTTCCAAGCAGTATCCTATGACTTTTTCAAGGTTGGGATGACGGAACTCCTTCAACATTTTCAAATCAAACTGCATTCAAAAGTGTAAGAGATACATGCAATGCCACCACGCTAGTTTCATTGGGGTTAAAAATAGCAATGATAAAAGTAAACGATACTTGGCCTTTTTAGGACTTACATATTTGTAGCTATGAATTTTCCTAATTGTAATGGGCAATACAGTATCATGCCTAGAGAGCGAATTTGTCATTTTCTCGATCCAACCTTTGTAAACTGGTCCATGAAGCCCCTTACCCAAGCACATATCATTTCCAAAGTCCCTTGAAGCCCGTTTCAGTTCATCATATGTGAATATAATTAGATCTGTAGCCGCTAATTCCCCATGCTTATGATGCATTTTACCATAAACGGCACCACCCTTGTTGGTGAAAGAACTTTTGCCACTTTGGTCTTAAAAAAGAAATTACAGAACCATAATTAACAGAGTTAGAATAAAATATATAAAGGATTTGACGCGGGAAACGTTGTTACAGAACACTAATCAAAAGTTTGGAAATACCAGAGTTCTGCTTGGTCGCGGAAACGAGATACTTATGAATCTTCCAAGTGAATCCCATTGTGCCTAATGAATCAACAGAGTTGTCATGTTTCTCCTGTAGTTCCAGTAAAGCCTGAAGTGAGGCCACAACCTTAGTCATGGTAGGCCGTTCTTTCGGAACCCTAAGCAAACAATGATATGCAATTTGAACAAAGCCTCTTAAACACTTGGGAGAAATTGTTCCCTTGATACTAGAATCAACCATTTGATCCAATTTCCGTTCTTTCACACATTTTTGTGCCCACGTAACTAAACTACATTGCTCCTCGCCATAGCTTGGGTCAACCGGAAGCCTCCCGGAAAGTAATTCAAACAGTACAACCCCAAATGCAAAAACATCTGTTTTCCTTGTCAGTTTTCTGGTGTAGAAATACTCTGGATCCAGATACCCGAATGTGCCTTTAACACTGGCATAAATATATGAAGTTGATTGATTAGTTGGACTTATTTTGGACAACCCGAAATCTGAGATCACAGCTTCCCAATCCTCATCCAATAGAATGTTCGAACTCTTAATATCACGATGTATGATTCCATGTTTAGTGCCAACACCAGTGTGGAGGTAATCTAGTCCACGTCCAGCACCTACGGCAATCTTCAGTCGCTGCACCCAATTCAAATGAGTATCGTCTTTGTGTAGATGATCGTATAAGGTTCCATGAGGCATATACTCGTAAACAAGTATCATCTCCGTATTATCATCACAATAACCAATCAGAGACACCAAGTTACAGTGGCGAAATAAAGAGAGCATCTCAATTTCAGCCTTAAACTCATCTGCTCCTTGCTTGGACATAGAATCCAACCGTTTGATGGCCACAATATAATCAGCTTCTTCACTAGAAATTTGACCTTTGTACACTGTCCAACGACCAGTTTATCATCAAAGTCTTCCGTTGCAGATTTTATCTCTGCAAGAGAAAAAACACGACATGGATGGCTTGGAGTTGATAACAATCTGTGACCCTTGTGTGTTGAAAAGTTCATGTTCTTGGCTCACCAGCATTAAGAAAATAATAATATGCTTATTAATCAATAATCATAGATAAGCAGAGTCAAACACAACAGAATGATTGAAGAAAAGGCCGAAATTACACGTTTGATCCTTTAAGTTAAGTCCCAAATTTCATCTATCTTCCTTAAGTCTCAAAATTACATCGTTAGATTTGTCAAAACGTGCACGGGTGTTTCAAACACCGTTAAAAGCTAATCCCCTTCCGTTAATTTTTAGTTTGTGACAATTAAACAAAAACTTAAATAGTGTTTGGACCACTTGTATACGTTTTTGACAAAATTAAGAACTAACGATATATTTTTTGAGACTTAGGGACAATTGTTAAGATTTGGGACCAAACTTAAGAGCGCGGAATTTTGTAATTTATTATCACATACTCTTAGTTCACAAAGAAAAGCAGTGAGTTTTCCTAACATTTTTAAGGGCACTTATGTCTGTAAATGTTTATCATATATGGCTCTAAGAACTTTAGACGAAAAAAAGAAAATGCTCTTTTGCACTAGACGCTCCATGAACAAGTTACCGGTTTGGCACCATTACTCAACGCACACCCTATTAGATAATCTTGAGGGCTCGAAAATGGGTCTAGCGTGGATCATGGCCCTTTCGAATTCTACCATTCATTTTCGTTACATTTTAATGCTGCATACAATGTTCTTGAGTTTATAATACTTAAATTTTCAAAAACCGACCTTAGCTCAGTTGGTAGAGCGGAGGACTGTAGTTGTGTAACTGATATCCTTAGGTCACTGGTTCGAATCCGGTAGGTCGGATACTTTTTCTAATTTTACGCTCTCTTTTTTTAATAGACGTTACACTTTCCGAAATATGCTTTCTAGGTACATTATGATCAATACTGGTTAGCTGGTTTTCATCTTAGAAACCATAGAATTAGAAGCAGTCGTTATTTGCTCCGAAAAAAGATATATATTTAGAATGTCAATCACTAGAAGTAGTCGTTATATATTTAAATAAAATTAGATAAACACAACATGGGTCAAATTTCACCACCTTAGTTATCGGAACTTAATTAACGAAAAATAACATTTTTCTGAAATGTAATGCGAACACCCGCGATTTTTGAATTGAAAATTCATTTATAAATTTGTTGCTATGAACATATTTGTGTTATTACATTTTTATGATCAATGTTTTATAAAAAATTTAAACCAAATTGGAACTAATTTTGGCTCCATGTAAACACCTACCTAATTCTTGCAAGCATACAAAGTAAAATGTGGGATATGTGCAAATACTATAGAATTAGGAGCAACACTTATCGGCTGCGAAGAATTCGCATACAATGGATCCAATGAAGGTATGTCACCAGATGAATTTACGGTCAATTTTTTACCATTCAACATCATAACTTTACTATGCAAGTTTCCATCTTTTGGTGTCAAATGATATTCTTCTCGCGTTCGTATTCTTGTTCTAACCGTCTTTGTATGTCTTGATTCTGAATGAATATGTTTTGTTTCATGATGATGATGTGGACGAGACCTGTGTTTGTGTAGCCTCCAAGTACTATTAACTGACAATTTTACGTCAATGGTAGTGCAATTGTCTAGATTCATCAGTAATATTGTTATTCCTCTCTGCAATACAGATCAAAGAGTAATACGTTAAGTAAATGGGGTTGGAACTTGGTGATTGTGTCTAGTCCTGTATCTAGAGGTGGCAAGATGGGTGGGTCAGACGTAATGGTCTTGAAACATACCGGGTCAGGTTGGGTTGACCCGCAAGTACTCTTTCTTCATTTATTATGAATATTTAATTATTATACCAAAACAACATTTTATTACAATAGTATGTTTGGCGAATTTCCACCCATTTGACCCGTTAACCGAACCCAAAATGACCCATTCATTAGTAAGCCATTTAAAATAGCCACCTTTATTCTCTAGCAAACTTACCGATTCTTTGGCACAATGTGAATAAGCGCGTATCTTTTTGGTTCCCAAAAATCTTGTAGAAAGAACTTTTCTCCCCATCAGTCGATGCCAAAGAAGCGCACTGATAAAAAACGGAGAAAATGTTGTTTGAATTATGATCTTCAAATTGTTTGACCTCAAAGTCAAAACTCAAAGTTCAGTTATGTACCTGTAGTAGTCTGGATTTGGCTTAAAGGTAGTAGTATTTAATAATCCATAGTTTCCTCCTATTAAACTTTGCCTACAGTATGTTTTTGTGTCATAGACGGACGATATCCCCATCTGATCCAAGTACCTGCATTGGCGGAAAAAAAGCATTGATATGTAAATAGTATGCCTTGATAGTTTTACAGTCTTGGTTTGGTGTCGCTTACCAGAAACTGAAGACAAATGCATTAGTAACTCGATTCTGGCCACTGTTGTAAGCTCCACCTGCCTCACTAACCCAAGCACATGCCGAAGTTGTAGAATCGTTTAGGGTGGATTCAAGTTTCTTAAAAGTATTGCCCTGGCCATCAAGAAAAGATGGATCAAGAACTTTTGCGGTTAGGTTTTGATCAACCCCTGCAAAGGATAAATGGCATAATGTTAATAAACTTTTTTCCGGCATGTGACCGTTTTTGGAATAGATCATTTTGTTTTTAGTTCTTTAGAAAGATACCTGACCCGAGACTGTAAATGTGATGAGAAACCACGTTGAGGGTTTCGGATGTTTTGTTCAAAAATTTCGTGAACCATTTGGTATCAAGGAAACCTCCTGGTGCAATGATCAGTGGCTTATGTTCGATACCCTTGTAAATACGGTGTACCATGTTGCTAAGGGCCATTGTGTCGGTGGCATACCGAGATGCTGATATACTTGAGCCAATTCCATTTCCACTTAACTCGTTCCCTGTTATAAATCTTCAACTGGTAAGTTACGATGGTATAACTTATTTACTTATGAACAGAGTCAAGATATCGAGTCGCCCCAATGTGTGTTTACAATGCATACCACCTTCTAAATCGTTTTATTAAAATATTTAAAATATTTATAACAATATGTTTGTTACAGTCATGACTTGCATTATTTATTTATAAGAAGTTAAATAAATGTACAAAATCAGATGTGAAGGTTCACATACCGAGCTCCCAACCGGATATGGTGTAATTCTTATGAACCGTGTAACGCATTAGACTTTCAGCATTAGTCGAGTCCCAAGCTCCAACCGTAGAACCATTGGCTAACACTGTCTTTCCCATGAGAACATTGAGTCCGAAAGTAACCACTGCCCTGAAACATAAAAGACTCTTATAAATAGCACTAAAAACACACAAACATGGAAAACGAAAACAAATGTTGGATTTGATTACTTTGTATCATGAAAGAATCTGTTAAGTTCATCCCATCTAGATTGAGGTAGGCAACCCTTGTTGAAACCAAATAACGCGGATGTGTTCTTGACGAAGGGATTGCAGGGCTCATGAGAATTTTTTGTTTCGTAAATAACTTTATCTTGCAAAGTGCCTCCTAATCTGATCTTTAATGGAGCAAAGGCTACATAATGTTTTAAGAATTACAACTTTTATTAGATAGTATTTATGTTTCATAGCGAAAACTACAAAAACTGCAGAAATGTTTCACCTTTAATGGCATTCTTGAAGATTTTGTTCTTAAGATCCTGCATAGAACAATAATTTATTCAGTTTAAACCAACCCGGTAAGTAGTGACCAGGCTAGTTGTTTTTATCGAATTAAGAGTAACGATACATTAATCTAAACTTAGTTATACCAACAAGTCATTTAAATGAACATTTAAACAAAAACAAATATTTACAACACACCACAATAATTTACACTTTCTTCCGGTAAAACCAAAACATATTGGTTAGTGCGCCAACTCACATTTTAACCTATGAAAATGGAAGAGAGTAGATCCTTGATGTTGGTTTGGGTTTTCAAGTGGAGACTCGGGTTCAATTTAACCATACCCTTTCCTCTTTACTCTTAAGGGAGACTCGATAAAAAAAAAAAAAACTATGTGATTTAGCGTTCCAGATAATGTTTGTGCGTGTTTTTTTTCGCGTTAGTATTATGTTCAAATTTTCTAGACATGCGATGGGATATACAAGATCCCAACAAAAAGTCGTCATAAAAATAGACAAGCTATATATATATATATATATATATATATATATATATATATATATATATATATATATATATATATATATATATATATATGTATATATCTTCATTTATTTCTGAAAATAGAAATATAAAAAAATCTTTCCCGAGGTAATTAAAAATTTAAAAGGCCGAAAACAGTCACTTGTACATCATTCATGATTTTCTTTCTATATTTGGTAACCACTAACCATTATAATATAATCTACCAAAAACTATCCTATTCTTTTTTGTTTTCATTATAAGTTACTATAGCTAGCAAAGGGTTAACTGTCGAAAAAATAAGAGCTGTATCTAAACTCACGATAACAAGAGTAATTACAAAAACCGACTTCTGGTCTCTTGTTCTTTCACATATTATCGTTTACATCGTCTATCCTAGTGAATTTGTCTTTTTTTCCAAACTCAATTCAACCAGCCTATATCCAACTTCGCCCTTGTGATCCGTCATCATTATATATATTACACACTTAACGGCTAAAATGGACCGGAGGGATATAGTTAGGGGAAAAACAAAACATATAAGAATGTGCATTGTAATTAATTCTTGAAGTGAACGATTGATGCAAAACCGAAAGACCTAAGGTACCATTTATATAATTTACTCTAATAACCGAAAGACCTAAGGTACCATTTATGTAAGTTACTCTAATAACTAACATTCAAACGAAGTCAAATGTTAAAAACATTTTGATATGATTTTTATTAAAAAAAATTAGAAAAAGAGTTAAATAATAGATCGTCTCTAAGGTTTTATTCAAATTATGGATTTCGTACTTAAGTTTAAAAAGTTGCATAAATCGTCCATTTTTAGAAACTAAATACCCTTTTGTCCCTAAGGTTTGCTCCAATTACTAATTTTGTCCCTAAGATTTGCTCCAATTACTAATTTTGTCTATGAGTTTTGCCTCAATTATCGATTTTGTCCCTAAGGTTTGCCCTAATTATGAGTGTATATTACAAAATATGGACGACAAACGTTTATAAAACTGGACGATTTATGCAACCTTTTAAACTTAGGGACGAAATCCATAATTTTAAGTAAACCATAACTGCGATTTATGTAATTAACTCTAAGAAAAATAAAAAATAAAAAAAGAAGAAGAAGATTTATATACCACATTGAGTAGAGAAGAATGATCCCAGCTACAAGTACCATAATCACATTTCTCAGGTGGCCACCAATCCATTGTTGCACATACAAAATCACTATCCGTTTCCGCAATCCGAGTTTCACCATCAATCAAAACTCGACCATTTTCGCCTTTCGAATTCACAAAAACAAAACCAAAACTAAACAAAAACACCACCCAAAAACACACACCCATTTTTCAAAATCTTCAAAATTTGTAATGAGAAACTAGTCAAGATTTTGACATATATTTAAAGGAGGGTGGCGGTTGGTGGGGTCCATGTTTGTTCTTTGCTTATGGGAGGTGTAGAAAGATTGCTGACTATATGGGAAAACGATGATGTGTTGTTCAGGTTTATGTTTTATACGTGCATTGATCAAAGTATTATTTTTATGAGTTGCCGTTATAAAATATGTATTGGCATGATGATTTGGTTAGTGCTCCGGCTTCAAGGTTATTCCATGTAAATAACTGAGACAAGGTGATGGGGTATTTTCATTATTAAAAAAAGTTGAAAAAAATAATATTTGTAAAAGTAGATCTCGTGACCTAAAAGATAATAGGCTCACACTACACAAAAGTACTTATTTTGCAACGATTAAACTCATCTCTAAATGATGAAAACTCGCCGTTAGAAATCTTTAGCGATGACATGTCATTCACCAAAAGGTGGTAGCTAAAGGGTCTTTGGTGTCCACGGTTTTTTAATGGGCAAATGGCTTGTGTATGCTTCCAACTTGACACTGAATTCTATTGTGTACACCGGATTCAGAGAAGTTCTATTGAGTACCATATGGTGACCATTTTATTCTTTTGAAGACACAAATAACCTTTGATACCGGTTGCCCGTTCCATTTTGCCACATAGGATGCCATCTCATTTTGGCTTACCAAAAATTATGTTGACTTTTCAAATGTTATTTTAGAAAGGCAATTAATAAAGCTCTTATTACTTTGACTATTCCACTTATCTACATATACATCCATAACATCACATTAAATAGTTAGTTCTCCAATTAATAAAGCTGTTATTATTTTGTTTGTCTTTCTAAAACAAAATCATGGATAATAAGTAGGGTTTTTCTAATGTGTGCCCTAAGGGCACATGATAAGTAGAGAATATTCTCCTCGAAAATTGAAAAAGCAGGGAATATTCCATACTTTTTCAATTTTCGAGAAGATTATTTTATACTTTTTCAATTTTCGAGGAGAATATTCTCTGCTTTTTCAATTTTCGAGGAGAATATTCTCTACTTATCATGTGCCCTTAGGGCACACATTAGAAAAACCCTAATAAGTATGAAGATCACCAATAATAAGAAACTATCAAAAGATCATCGGTGTATTTCACCGGAAACCACCGCACTCCGTCGCCGGAAACCTAACAACTTTTCTCCTCCTCCTCCTCCTTATCATCATCTCCACCACCGTAACCGCCCGTCCATTCGTTCTAGTCCTCTCACAAGACGATCTAAAAGACTCTCTAATCGACGATTCCTCCGAAGATCCTCCCTCCATCACCGATTTCGACGAGTTCACCGACTCCGATTCTAAATCCGACGACGAGTTCACCGTCTCTCATGTACCCACCACCGCCACCTCCGTCGCCGGCGCCGGAATATTCCCCGGGCGGTTGGAATGGCGGCGGTTAAGCAAACAAGATGTAGACGGTGTCTGGTATTCCCATTGTTCGATAAAACCCGTTCACGAATAACGCATCTGATAACATTAAGACTGCCATTGTTCCTTTAATTGCTGAAATTAGTTTTCGTGGTGGGATGGATTTGAAGTGTTGGTTATATACAACACCCCATTGCTGAAATTAGTTTTCATACTGCTTTCATGTGTAATGTTTTTGGATTTTAGGGGTTTGATGGATTTTAAGTGTCGGTTATATACAACACCCCATTCCTCAATTTTGCAGATTTGATGATGATGATGATAGAAAAATAAAAATATATTTTGATAATATTTTGACTAAAATAGAGTGACATGGCATAAAAGTTAATTGAAAAATGCAAAATATATATTCCACCTCAGCAAATATGGCTTTAACCGGTTACACCTCAGCAAATAGCAGGTAACAAGTGACCAGGGGTATTCGAAAGAATAAAATGGTCACCATATGGTACTCAATAGAACTTCTCTGAATCCGGTTTACACAATAGAATTTGGTGTCAAGTTAGAAGCATACACAAGCCATTTGCCCGTTTCTTAATTTAGACTTTGGACAACTTATTTTGCTAGGAAAAAATTAAAAATATTTTAAGAGACGGGAAAATCATCGTCAAAATCATTATTGTTTGATTAGATAATAATAATTTAATTATTAAATCAAAACATTATTATTTAGTTTTTGCGACTGATATGTCCCAACCAATATATACTTTTGGATGAGGCGCATAACTTTTAAAATTAATGGACGAGAAGTAAAATTTATGGTCAAAGTTAGGGCTGGCAATTTCTGACCCGACACGAAACTCGATCTGAAACCGACACGAAAATAAACAGGTTTGGGTTGAGGTAAATAAATTTTGGGTCGGTTTTAGGTTGACGCAATTGACCCGTTTATTAAACGGGTTAGGTTTGGGTTGGTAAAAATTTAAATGGGTTGACCCGCCAACCCGTTTAATTAATAAAACATTTTTTAAAATATTGTAAATTGAAAAGTCTTCTTGTAAATTGAAATCATTAACTATACATGTTATAGATAAATGAAAAGCCTTATTGTAAATTGAAATCATTAATCCCATCTAGAAACTAGATGATAATCTCACGCCTCTTTTCACCCTTTAAATTCTCAAACCCACACGCACCACCGAAGTTTTGGATGCACATTTAAAAAGTTAACCTGTTTGACCCGCTTGACCCATTTAAACAGCTAACCTGTTTAACCCGTCTAATTAAACAGGTTATATGGGTCGGATTCAGGTTCAAGGTAAACAGGTTAGGTTTGAGATTTATAACCCGTTTATATAAACAGGTCGGTTTCAGGTTGAATGTTTTTGACCTGCCAACCCGCGAACCCGAACCCGTGAACCCGAACCCGACCTGAATTGCCACCCCTAGTCAAAGTTAAGGACGAGGGGTGCAATAAATCTTGCTATATGAAATTATTTTATGTCTATTTTACTTAAGTAATCTTTATTAAGAGTGATTTATATGGGCAAAAACTATAAAAAAAAATCATAATTTTTTTCATAAATTACTTTTCGTATCAAAATTTACGAGGGGTGCAATAAATTTGCCCGTGTCGGCCACGAAAAAGTCATATTTTAAAGACATATGCACAACCGAAAATAAATATAAAAAATGATAAGTAACATGAAACAATATTCAAATTACAATGGTAACGTAAAAACTGAATTTTTAGAATGACGTATATCGTTCTATGTTTCACAATTTAATACCACATAGAATTTAAAATAACATGAAACATATGGTTCTTGAAAAAGACGTAAATTGTTATGTTTTTCATTTTATTTCTTCCAAATATCGGGGTTTTTTTTCTTTAAGAATAAGACAAAAAGGAAATAATAAGAAAAAGTAGTAAAATAATAAAAAAAAACTACACATATGGCCCTTTAAGAATAAGACAAAAATGGTTAAATGATCATTTTGCTAAAACTAACAGAATTGATTTAACACTAACGGACTATCAATATGCAGAAATTCCAAATAAAGGACTACCAATGTAATTTTTCAAAAAATATGACGAAAAGTGACACATTAATAAGAGGAAAATGACTATCGTAATTAACTCATGTGATTATGTGGTCAAAAAATATACCTAACATCCACAAAACTAGAGAAAAAGGTGAGAATTTTATATCGTTTATGCTTAAAACATGAAAATTAACTAAACGAATGAAATCAATATAAATTGACCTAAATCATGCAAAGTAATAACGTACTACAGCAATATTTTCACTGTTCGGATCGTTTTGCGATTTTTCATTGAACAAGAGGCACCAAAAATAGAAATAAATTGACTCATTCGGACATAATTACTAGATTTGCAACTACAAGAAGCGAAAGTAGTCATGTTTTAAAAGTTTGTTTCTACTTTTCAATTAGTCGGTATTCATGGTTGCTATATGGACAATGCCTCTATCATGCTCGGATATAACTTCTTTAAGGCCCTTAGCATACTCGACTCAGAATCCTCGTCATTGCAGATTTCAAAACAATATTTTGCAAGAGAACCCAATGATTTCAGATCTTTTAGTATTCCAAAGCGGGTTTCAAAATCTTGGAGTGATAGATTCCTGTAAGAATTTCTCCCAGAAACAGGTTCCCCTATTAGTATCTCGGCTAAAACCACTGCAAAGGATGTAAGATTGCTTCGACCAAAAAGAGATTTAGGACGCCCTGACAAAGTGATGCTTGTTTAGATAGACGGAATGACAAAACATAAGCTAACCTACGATACTCATACAAGAGAACAAAATAATGAAAGTAAAGGTCAAGAGTTTAAGGTAACTTACGGCAACCTGAGTGATAGTAGCAATCTATTTTTTCATCATGCCATGTTCTGAACTTCCACACATTGTAGTCCCAAAACTTTGCAGTAAAATCCTGCAAATTTTTCGTTCAATGATAAAAGTAAACGTAAGAATACCATCATGTGTAATTCCGCATTTGGGGGTTCTAATTGACTTTAATGTACTCATCGCTAGTAACTTAAAACCAGACGGGTCCTGGAACATATGGTACCTCATCTAGCAATATATTACATCTCTCAAACACACATATGTTGTGTATCCATGACAAATCTGAAGTGGTTTGATCTTGCTTGTTGTGCAAGAAAGCAAGCCCTCTTGCTATTCCTAGTGCCATTTTCACCCTCGTATCCAATGGAAGTCGAGCAACAGCTCCTACAACCATCAAAGTAAAATTTGTAGCCCGTGTCTAGATATATAAATAAAATGTTCACCATCTAGATATATGTTTGATCCTTACCTTTATGAAGGCAATCCTCAAGGTTTCCATTTTGCATGAATTCATATACAAGGAAGAGCACGTCACCCTCTAAGCAGTATCCTATGAACTCGACAAGGTTCGCATGACACGACTTAGTCAACATGGAATCCAACTGCATTCAAAAGTGGTTTTAGTTAACATTCAACTAACAAACTAATTGACAGTGATGAAAAAGGTATGAATACAAAGGGTTGAATTCTTTACTTCAGACTTTTCAAGACTTCCTAAATGATCACGCTGGAATATCTTAATGAAAACTGGCAATCTTATAACGAGCTCAGAAGGGGAGTAAATCTTTTGATCGACCCAACCTTTGTAAACCTTTCCGTAACGCCATTCACCCAAGCATGTTTTATATCCAAAGCCCATCGCAGCAACTTTCACTTCATCATATGTGAACTTTTTTAGCTCTTGTGTAGGTATTTTTTTAAATTTAGGATGTGTTTCTCGATGATCATCATCATCATCCACGATAGTCATATGTGAACTGCTCGTTGATGTTCCCACATGGTCTTACAAAACAGATAAAGGATACATATTAGCAGAACAATAAATATTTAGTTCCAGCAATCATTACTGTTGGTCAGAAGTAGTAATTATATGGTATGAAAAAAATGAACACATAAATACACAGATAACTACACATAAAACTCACAAGATGAATCAGTTATACCTAAGTTTATTTTTGTTGACAAACGAAAATACTTATGCATCTTGGACTGAACAGGATTGTCATAATTTTTCTGTAGTTCAAGTGAAGCCTGAAGTGAGACCACAACTTCCGTCATGGTAGGCCGTTTTTGGGGATTACTAAGCAAACAACGATATGCAATTTGAGCGAACCGCCTTAAACATTTTGGAGATATCATTCCCTTTATATAAGGATCAACCAGTTGATCTAATTTCCGTTCTTTCACGCATTTTTGAGCCCACCTTACCAGACTACATTGGTCCTCGGATCTGCTTCTGTCTACAGCAAGCCTCCCTGACAGCAATTCTAACAATACAACCCCAAATGCGTACACATCTGTTTTCCTAGTTAGTTTGCCTGTATAAAAAAACTCTGGATCTAGATACCCGAATGTGCCTTTAACACTAGCAACAACAAATGACGATGATTGATTGGTTGGGGTTATTTTGGACAATCCAAAGTCAGATAACAAAGCTGCCCAGTTCTCATCCAAAAGAATGTTTGAACTCTTCACATCACGATGTATGACTCCGTGTAGAGTGCCATCACCAGCATGAAGATAGTTCAATCCATGTCCAGCATCTATGGCTATCTTGAGGCGTTTCCCCCAATTTAAATGAATATCGGCTTTGTGTAGATGATCGTATAGAGTTCCACGTGGCATATACGCATACACAAGTATCATCTCCTTATTATTATCACAAAAACCAATCAGAGACACCAAGTGAGAGTGACGTAGCTTAGAAAGCATCTCGATTTCAGTTCTAAACTCCAATTCTCCTTGGTTGGACATAGAATCCAAACGTTTGATAGCCACAACTTGACTAGCTTCTTCAATACAAATACGACCTTTATACACCTTACCAAATCCTCCCTCCCCAATGACCAGTTCATCATCAAAACCATTGGTTGCGGACAGGATCTCAGCAAGAGAAAATATACAGCATGACTTTGCTGAAGTTGATGATGCTAACTTGTGAGCTTCGGCGGTAATAGATGATATAATCATAGTTAGTTAATACTTATCAGTTGAGGTCTATCTGAACCTTTTGGGAAGAATGTCAGTTTAGATTTTTGAATTTATCAATCGTGGTTAGTTAATACTTATCAATCGAAAACAAGCAGTTCCTATGACTTCACCATCAAGGAAGACTTGGAAAAGTCAGACTTCTCACTACAGAACAAGCAAGATCCTCACAATATAGAAAAGTCATAAATGTACAATATAGAAAAGTCATAAATGTGTAAAATCACGGACTCGGTCCGTGGTCCGAGCTTTTTATGAACTTATCAAACGTGCGCAAGTCTGTTGTGATTGCAAACAGCCCCTAACTCTCTTTCTCACACACCCGAACTAACCAGACAGTCTGGCCGTTTTCCTCACAAAATGCGGCCTGGCCGGTCTAAACCAGTGAGGGAATCTTTGAGGAATCCGATAGGGTTTTGAGAAAAGTTGTTTGCATTCCAAAACCATTATTCCTCTCATCCAGGTCTCAAAAAATCAACAACCTAAACCTATCTCGCAACATCAACAACTCAAAATTCTTGTTTCCTACAATGAGCAACGATTTCAAGTGGGAAACATAATGATTAAGACCTCGCAATTAGGGGTGGCAATGGGTCAGGTTTTGACCCAGACCTGACCTCCGACATGATCCGATCCAAAAACAATATAACAAGACTCATCGACTCAATAAATGATCCAATAGGTCCACTCATAACGGCTTTAAATCTGTTGGGGGTTTAATCACAAGTTAAAATCAAGATTGAATCAAACCAATCTAAAAGTAAATTTTAATGATTCTAAAAGTAAATAATGTGTTTTTAATACAGTTATAGTAAGTAGATGTAATAAAAAGAATAAGGGGCTTTCTTTGTAAGTATATTTACAAAGACTTGGACTACGGACTAAGGATTTGGACTCGGTCCGTGGTCCGAGCGTTTGATAAATTTATGAAAAGCTCGGACCACGGACTAAGGATTCGGACTCGGTCCGTGGTCCGAGCGTTTGATAAGTTTATGAAAAGCTCGGACCACAGACCGAGTCCATGATTTTGCATCGGACTCGGTCCATTTAGAAAAATCGCAGACCGGGAACAAGGTAAAATCAAGGACTCGGTCTGTGATCCGAACTTTTCATAAACTTATCAAACACTTGAACTACGGACCGAGTCCGTAGTCCAAATCCATAGTCCAAGTCTAATATTTGCAAACAGTCATAAGTCGTTACTTATATCTATTTTTTCTCTCTTTTATATATTTTATTGGATTTGTTTAACTTGTGCACCAGGATACATGATAAAAATCCCATTGTTTGCAATATATCTGACAAAAATAAAAATGGTAAGATAAGGGGTGTTTGTTTGAGCTTATATAAGGGCTTATGAGCTTATTGAATTTCGACTTATGTTTCATAATCTCGAATTTTATGGCTTATATAAGGATTTATGGGCTTATTACTATTTATTATGACTAAAAAAACAAATAATAAGCTTATAAGTTCTTACGTAAGCCATAAAATACCAAATAAGCCCCTCATACAAACACCCCCTAAATAAACATTTAAGGACCTCATTTCCAACCCTAAGATTTGCAAATCATGCTCCAAAGAAAACCCACCAAAATCGAAGTTAAAATCGAAGACATACAAGAACTCGAAGACGCTCGCAAACGCGCCGCCATAACCACCACCACCTTCAACCCCACCGGCGCCACCTCTCTCCTCCACCATTTCAACTCCTCCTCCTCCTCCGCCATCACCACCAAATCCCAAAGAATCGGCCTCCAAAAATAACCCAATAATGTCAATAATCAATTCAATTTGTAACCCAATAATCCGATCCATGGAAGTCGAAGTGAAAATCCGGATACCCAATTACGAGAATTACAAAACCCTGATCTCACTTTTAACCCCTTTTCACAAAAAAACCCATAACCAATTTAATAACTTTTTTGACGGCGGCGCCGGCGAACTTTCCGGCCAACGCGCCGTACTCCGGCTGCGTCTTTATAACGACCCACCGGAAGTTAAATACGTTGTGTCGTTAAAAGCCAAAGCTAAACTTGTGAATGGGATTAGTAGAGTGGAAGAAGACGAAGAAGAAATCGATGCAAAAACCGGGGAAGAATGCGTAAAGGATGCGAATCGGTTGGTTGAATTGGTGGGGAAATGTAGGATTATGAAAAGGGTAAAAGATGAATTTTTTGAGAATAAGGAAATGGGGTTTGTGGGATTGGGTGGGTTTAGGAATTTGAGGAATGTGTATGAGTGGAAAGGATTGGTGATTGAAGTCGATCAGACGAGTTATGAGTTCGGGACGTTGTATGAGATTGAGTGTGAGAGTAGTGAACCAGAGAAAGCTAAGGAGTTGATTGTGGAGTTTCTGAAGGAGAATGGTGTTTGTTATTCGGAATCAGTTGCTTCTAAGTTTGCCATTTTTCGAGCTGGGAAGTTGCCTTAGTAAGTCACATTGTCGATTTTCGCTTTATGGTTGATTAAGATCATGCTTATAGTTTTTTTTCAGTTTAATTTGTTTGCGGTACTAATATGTTTGAGCTCTTTGATAAGTTAATATCATACGTTTGTTGCTAATCGGTTTATATAATTTGTATTTTGTTGTTTTGATTGAGTTATTATCTAGCTTTATGAACTTTGTTATATTTTTGCAAACATATACTCGATATAAAACTACGTAATGTGGATCGTTGTAAACATAAAGTTAGCGTAATAGTTTGTGGTTTTGTTTTAAGATTAAATTTTTGGTATGCTATTAATGTAATTAAAAGATGGTTTGTTTTACGTTCCTAAAGTATTTAACTTAGGCTTTTAGCATGGTAAAAATATGGGACAAACCGTATGAAGTTATCTTTTACTTCATATGTGTTTTAGTTTAAGCTTGCCGGGTTTTTACTTTCTAGAACTAGTATGTTTATTTCGTTTTGAATTTTCATGGCTAAGGATTTACAAACATGTTTTTACCTGCCGAGGTATAACATAAGTACAAAACATTGTATACACTTTCAGAGAAACCATAAAGTTACTGAATGAGTGAGTATCCCCGTAGAGGGCTTTTATAAGGACGGTTCTATGATTGGTAGGCTGGACGAAAGCTCAAATTTTGAAAATCGACATTGAATAACTAAAGATAGATAATTGCATAAGTTACATATCTGTAAATTTAGATATTTTCTCTTGACGTATTTCTCATTTCTTTACATAGGTTATGGCAAATGCACTCGGGGCTGAACAGATTTTTCGCAACTGGCAATAAAACATTGTTTCACATGCATGTGTGAATTCCTCCAGACCATGTTATTTCATCCAGAGGCATGATTAAGTTGCTCCGTTCTTAATTACGTTTGGCAAAAAAGACTATTCGAATAATAAATTCATAATACATTAATACTGTTGTAATCCTTTTTTTTTTCTATACTAATTGGTCTTTTTTTCTGTTTTGGATCGTCTTTGTATGATTAATGCTATATCTGAAAATTTTAAGTGTGCTTCGTTATGTTCTGTTGGTGAGCGCGCCCTTTTGAAACATAATTATCGCTTTAAGGCTTTTAAGCCTTTATGAAAACAAGGCGCTGGGCTCTGACCTGTTTGTTTGATGAGTAAATTTCCGGTTGCCATAAAACAAAAGCATTGGCTAAATCTGAATTTGACTAGCCTTCTTGATGCAAGCCGAGTGCTACTTAAGTGGATTATTCTAGAAATATTTTGAGGGACATCTTACTTAATTAAGCGAAGCTCGATTTAAGCTGAGCTTTTGTAATGTTCGATTTGGATCTTAAATAACTTCTTATTATATTTTTGTACCTTCTACTATTACTTTTATATAAACAAACGAAGTTGGACCATTTTTCTCAAAAACACGGTGCAACAAATGTTAAGCGTTTAAATCAAAAGAGTTTGTTTCTTTGTGTCACCTTATCAAAATTTTCCTATGTGACATCATGAATATTGTAATTTATTTATTTATTTTTATTTTTTTAATTTGAGTAAACTTAAATTCGGATTAAATGAATAACAAAACTAAATTAATTTGATGACAAATCATTATTGGTTTTAATCGAATGTTTTATGTTCGAAACCGGATAAGTTACTTTTATAAAGATCAATTACTGTGTGGGTGTGTTTTAAACATAAGTTTAAAGTCTATGATCTTTTCTTTTAAATAAGAAAAAACTTTAGAAAAATCAAATCTCTTTTATTCAACTTTAGAATTATAAACCGGTGTCTACTTATATATGTTAAATCCCTCTTGATTCAACTTGACATGTAATTGTGTAATTATTTTAAACTCGCTGCAACACACGGGCTTAAAAGTACTCGTTATCAGTATTTTATAGGGATCAATTAAGTTTTTGAGTCGAGTCCTTACTCCTTACGAGCTCGGTTCAAACAAGCTCGAGTCAGGTTTTAGCTCAAATAACTTTTTTAAAGCTCAACTTGTTTGCAGTAGTATATTTTAATTTAGTGTTCAATAGTAAATTATGCGAGTCGACTGTTAATTTAGTTTTTAGCATTGATATCGAGCAGAGAAAGGACTCTGCAGAATTTAAGAATGAAGAGAGGTGGAGCCTTGTACTAGTCACCATTAAAGCTCGTTCAAATTCGTATGAAGTTTCAATTATGACCAACGTACACTCGTCATGGCTAATAGGCGTACATCCAATCCAGGTCTAAGCTTCTTCGGCTCAAGACTCAATAGTAAAAGGAAAAATCACAGGCTCTAGTTTTGTTAGGACTTGTGTTAATCATGTCACATACAATATTCGTTTCGTTACTGATTAGTAAATTTGGAAAAACCAGATCCCAATTTTGTGACCCAGAAGTGTACTTTCATTCAACGAACTACTTGCTTCCGTTTTCTAAATAGCAAGAGTATATAGAGAAAACATGATATGATCAAATTGTACAATATGTTAAAACACACAAATCCCGGGATTATTATCCCTGGGAATGGATGATAAATATTCATACACGAAACTATCCATAACAATCAAACATGAAACTGATAATAATTCTAAACAGGAAATTTAAATCATTAAAATCCTACACTCTGAAAAAACAATTACCCTCCCTACTACATACTCGAGCAACGTTGCTAAATACCCGAAGCCACTTCACTTTCTCTTCTTCGCCGGTGGTTGTTCCTCCTCGTCATCATCTTCCTCTTCTTCTTCTTCCTCGTCGTCATCATCATCATCGTCATCCTTTCCATCATCATCATCGTCGTCATCATCATCGTCATCATCATTTCCATTCGCTGCAGGATTCTCGTCAGGGTCACCTTCCTCGTCATCATCCTCTTCTTCTTCTTCACCCGAGAAATCCTCATCTCCGGCATCATCTTCTGGCTCGGCTACTGGATCTTCATCGTCGTCTTCTTCATCGTCCTCTGTGTCACTCCCGTCTTTAGCTTCAGGTTCGGTTTTGTTCTTTCTGTAAAGGAAAATATAAAGATTCAAATAATGAATGTTTTTACTACATAGATTTAAATGAAAACCCCATAGATTAGAAGAAAAAATACCGCTGCTCAGTTATGTTCAATGATGGAGATGTGACTACATCCTTAAGCAAAGGTCCTGCCTGCATAAACAAAGACAAACCGTTACAAAGTTTTATCTTTTCATTCTGTACTATGTCAAGAATAGAACATATCTGATATGTTAGGGGGCAACAGAACGGGCACGTGTTTAGTGTGATTCAAACTGAGTTATGTCCGACTGGGCCACCCGCAAATACTTTAGTATTCCTTCTTATAAATCAATGTGGTAGGTATAGATGTAAAACTATAATATTAAATTAGTAATCAACTTCTATAAAAGCAATTAAACAAGTTTAGATATTTGAAAGCATTTCACGCTGTTTGAATTCTATTTAAATACTTCATTTGACCCGTTCAAGATAAAAGACAACCCAACACGATACAGTTATATAAACTGGACGAAATTGCCATCTCCTGAAACTGCATCAAATGATTCATACGTGAAGCAGTTTACCAATGACCAAGTGGTTTCAATTAAATTTATAATCTTTAAACATTAGAGCAAATCGTTTTAAAGACACTAATGCGCGAGTTTATATACGGAACAAAGTAAAATACTACACACAGCTGGTCAAATAAACAACTAAAAAAACCCAAAGAAATGTACTTTAATAACTATACCACCAAAAAGAACACCAGAAACAAAAGGGAACAAGATTAAAGAATTAATAAAAACGCGTACTTCAACATTTTTCGAGCTAAATCCAAAAGCACGATCTGTAAACTAAAACAAAGTATTTAGTGGAGAACTTTTCAGTCTAAATGTCTAATAGCATTAGATAAAACCAATGTAAAACCCTACAAAAAGTGCTTATTAACCTAAAAGTTCAGAAAATCGAACACGGGAAGCAACAAAATCGGTTTACACTTTAGTAACAAACAATAAAAAGCTCAAAAAGACCAAACATCAAACACCTGGTGGGCATATATCCAAATATAACAAAACCTAAAGTTTATCACAAATTAAACTACAAGGAAAAAAAAAACATTAAACCCTAGAAAAAAAATCCCCCAAATTTTATAAAATAAACAAATACAAATTAAAGCAAATTAAACCCAAATTAAAAAAAAAAAAAAAAAAAAAAAAAAAAAAAAAAAAAAGTAGTAAAATTTAATAAAATTAAAACAAATAAAGAAAAGGGTATTGTTAATAATTATACCATCATGAGAAGAGCAGCAACTAGGGTTTCAGAAACCACAATTTGAGCAAGAAAATCCGCCATTTTAGTCTGCAAAAAACCCAAATCAGAAGCTAATTCCATTCTGCAAAAAAAAAAACCCACTAAAAATCAAAGATTTTGTTAAACTGAGTGAAAGTAGAGAGAGAGAAAGTTAGAGAGAGAAAGTTAGGGTTTGGATGGGTGTGGATTTGGGGGTGTCGGAACAAAAGGGATTTGGTTTTTTTTTAAATATCAAGTGTGTGTGTGCTAGGGTTTTGTAAGGGGGTGATTTGTAACTTTTGGTAAAAGTGAAGGGGTAATTGGTGACTTTTCTGAAAGATGGGGATTTGACTTTGACCTTAAGGTTACAATGTAGATTTGAGGAGACTTGTTTTGATTACTAGTATAGTACCCGCACGGTGCAGCGGGGATAATAAACTATATTTGATATAATTATGTTACGAATATTTAACTATAGAAATTAAATACGCAAAATTATAAAAACATAAAATGTATTTAAACTCCAATCATAATGTAAAACGTGAAGATACGTATAGATACGAACTTTTAAAAGATAGAAAATATAGTTTGTTGCAATTCTTGTTGTCCTTGTACCTGTTAAAACATTTGCCCATCAATAGTCGTTTTTTCTATTTCTTGATTGGTTCAAACTCACTTTACACTTTTTTTTTTCTTTCTTGAATTGAGTTCTCTAATAATATCGGTTGTTCTTGGTAAGCTTTTTGCAATTGTTGACCATCTAAAACATAACATTGTAATGACAAATAAACCTACCTATAAGTAAGAGCTTTTAAAAGATAAAGATAGTATATAATGGTCTCGTATTTTTTAAAGAAAATGAGTAAATAACTATTTGAGCATGTATATCCATAATGATGGTTTCTTCTTGAGAGGATACCCAACCTTTCTTAAGGTCTCATCTCAGATAGTTCAGTTATTATTTTCAGCTCTACACTTAAACATAAACAAATAAACATTTTTAGTATATGAAACCTCGTCAAGTACAATTAGGACCAACATGTGTGACATAAGTGTGTATGTGTTGACCCGACTTCCAATTCTCCATCAAACGAATTACAAAACAAACTTAGGAATCATTTTTAAAATGAACCTCTTTCGACTTCCTATTCTCTATCAATATTTGCATGGTTTGTCATCAAACTCTTTTATGAATTTGACCCATTTGTTAACAAATAAATACCGTTAATTACGGTATGGACTTACATGTCATTTTTGGTTTCCAATTATAAGTTCTTTAATCAATATAAACGAAATTGGTTATTGTTATTATGGTAGTTAAGTAATTTCAATTACTAAGGTTTTAGAGAATTAAGACTATATGAGAAATGTTTTATAATATAGTAGAAATAGATTATATTATAGTGTAGATTTAGTATACGTATTTTAGTAGAAAAAAATGCATAATATTTTAATTATTTTAAGTTTTGGGGGTTATAAAATAAAATTTATAATTTTGAAAGTTTTTAAATTAAATAATAAGTATTTTAATTTTTTTTAATTACATAAGAATTATAAGTTACTTTGTTAGATATTAATTTTTTTTAAATTAATTAGGAAAGAGAGTGTTGTTTGACTTAAATAATAATTAATATAGATTAAGGGTATTAAGGTAATTTCAATTACTTAAATTTTAAGATATTAAGACTTTGAAGGAGATTCATTATAATATAGTATAGATTATTGGACGTCACTTGTACTTTCTAAAAAATTTAGAAAAAACTTTAGAAAGTAAGAAAATGATTCATAAGGGGTTGGATTACATATACAATGTGTTTGAGTATAGATACAATGAGTGTATTTGGTAGGGGTTTTTAAAAAAAAATTTGAGGTTTAACTGTTTAAGTTTATTGTTTTCAATAAACCATTTAAATATAAGTTTCGATAAGCGTATAAACCATAAATTACTTGTAACAACTTATTAAAAGAGATCGAGCTTATAGTAAACAAAATGATATAAAGTCTTACAGGGTCTTGAGAACAATTATACTTAGATTGAAAAACTGGCACTCGCATTGGTATACGCCTCAAGGCGGTTAAAAAGATATTTTCAAGCACACACCATTGATGTAATCACCAATCAGCCGTTGAAACAGATCATGAAAAATCTAGAAACGGTCAGGCGTTTAACCAAGTGGGCTATACAACTGGGAAGTTACGACATAACATACATGAACAGAACAGTAATCAAAGGGCAAATCTTGGCAGATTTTCTCACTAAAATGCCTGATGAAGAACCTTCGGAAAAAAAACAAAAGGTTGGACGAAAGAAAAACGGAACCACTAAAAAGCAAGAAAAGAAAGAGGCTGGAATACCTACTACCGAAAGAAAAAGCAAACGAGCAAAGCCCGATATGGAACCTCTTCACAGAGAGGGCTTCCGGCTCAGAAGTTCTGGTGCAGGAATTCTCCAGATCAGTCCTGAAGGAGAAGAGTTCTCATTCTCTATTCGTTTTGACTTTGATAACACTAACAATGAATCTGAATATAAAGCACCACTAACCGGTCTACAAAATGCTAAGGATAAAAGAATAAAGCACTTGAGTGTTAAAGTTGATTCCAAACTGGTAGCCAACCAGATTAACGGAACATACGAGGCAAGGGAGGATCGAATGAGCCAATACAAAGACCAAGCAAAAATCATGATGGCGTCATTCCAGTCTTGTACGATCGAACAAGTACCCAGAACGAAGAACAAGGTAGCCGATACACTAAGTAAGGTTGCATCGATAGCTCTCGGGCACACTAAGATGAAGGTGATGGTGGAAACAAAGAAATACCGATCAATAGAGGACCGAAAGAAACATTAATGATTGTGGAAGAAGAAGGAGTCACATGGATGACTCCCATCATCAGATTCTTTCAAGATGCAATCTTGTTGGAAGATCGAAGCGAAGCCCGAAAGATTAGAATGAAAGCACCGAATTATGTGTTAAAAGGTACAATCCACTTTCGAAAAAATCCACTTTCACCACTACTTCGATGTCTTGGTCCATTGCATGCTAATTACGTCATTCGAGAAACGCACGAAGGAGCCTGTGGAATGCACGCCATACCAAGAAGCATTGTTTCAAAGATCACGGGGCTAGGATAATTCTGGACAACTATGCATTTCGATGCCATAGAGGTGATCCAAAAATGTGACTCATGCCAGATTCATACTCCAATACCGAAGCTCCCAAAAAACAACTTGGTTTCGGTACTTTCCCCATGGCCGTTTCAAAAGTGGGGTATCGACATTGTTGGCAAGCTCTCAACTGGCACAAGAGGAATGAAATTCCTAATTGTTGTGGTTGATTATTTCACAAAGTGGGTGGAAGCGAAACCAGTGGTCCGAATCACGGGGAAACAAGTTCAAAAATTCGTGTGGGAAAACATCGTCTGTAGATTCGTCCTACCGAATGAACTAATCTCAGAAAATAGTAAACAATTCTCTGACAACCCACTCCGAAAACTGGTGCACAATGATGAAAATCAAGCAAACGTTCACATCCGTAGCACACCCTCAAGGTAACAGACAAGTAGAAAGAATCAATAGAAGCATCGGTGACGGAATAAAAGCAAGGTTAGGAAGAGATGGGACTGATTGGGTAGATCAGATATCTCACGTCCTATGGGATCATAGAACCACCAAGAAAACTAGTACATGAGACACACCTTTCAGCCTCACTTACGGATCCAAAGCAGTTGTCCCAGCCGAAGTAGGAATACCGAGCCATCGTTTTGAACACGAAGCAAGCAGACGAACGAAGAGGAAATCCGACTTAATCTTATTCTGTTGGAAGAACGAAGGAATCTGGCATCAATCCGAGAAGCAGAATATAAAGAGAAGCTCGAAAGAAACTACAACAAAAAGGTGAGTAAGGTGACATTCAACAAGGGTGATTTGGTGTTACAAAATAACGAAGCCAGCAGACAAGAGAATGAAGAAAAGTTAGGACCAAAGTGGGAAGTCCTTACAAAGTAATTTGGGATAAGGGCAATGAAGCTTATGAGCTGACAGACATGAAAGGCGCCCCTATCCCAAGAACATGGAACGCAATGAACCTCCGAAAGTACTACCAATAGGCAACTAGCCAAAATGTAACAAACAATGTAGTCGTTATGACCGAATGAATGAAGGTATGCCATTTTTTCCTTTTATTTTACTATTATTACTAGCACGATTTGAGTACAATTTCATGGCATTTGACGAAATGTAAAACATCCAAATAACTCAACAAGCTAGAAAAAAGTAAAGATATAAACCATATGAGGTTGAGCCTAACCTCAATGAACCGGACCTAACTCCGGAAGAGTATATGAAACTGAGTCTAACCTCAATAAACCGGACCTAACTCCGGATAACTATATGAAATTGAGCCTAACCTCAATGAACTAGACCTAACTCCGGACAACTATGTAAAAATTGAGCCTAACCTCAATAAACCGGACCTAACTCCGAACAACTATGTAAAAATTGAACCTAACATCAATATACCGGACCTAACTCCGGAAAACTATGTAAAACTCAAGCACAACCTCAATATCCTGGATTTAACTCCGAATAAATTATTTGACAAAATCAATGATCAAAACAAGAATTGGGCACAAAACAGGTAAGTTTTTCATTTCAATATTCAATATTAAGTCATATTCTTACAAGTCAAGGATACGACATTCATTACAAAGAAAATAGAAAAACAACATTACAAAACAAAATAGATAGATACAAACACTATTCTTCATCAGAAGGAGGGCAACCACAGGTTCAATACTGTGAAATTCCTTCATAGGTAAACCATCAGTGGCGGCCAACATATCCAAGTAAGGGTATGAAAGGTCTCCAATCTCAATTAAAGCCTTCTCCAAATCCGAAGCATCGCTAGGATTAAGGAAGGGCGATGAAGATGTAGGTTGCTTCATACGCCCAAGGTTGACACCAGCAATCAGACCATCATGACATCCAACTCAGTAGTTTAGCATCTGAATGTTATCTTGGGGATGGGAGTATTCATAGCTGGAGTGAAGCTTGTTGATCGCGTGCTTCGGACCCGTTGTTACCAGCCAACCTCTGTCCGAACGTAGCGAAGCTATCTCCAAATCTTGAACTATCAACCTCTCCTCCAAAGACTTAAGTATACCACCTTTAGCTTGGATATCTTCCACAAGATTCTTCTTTTCAGCTTCATGACGAGTGTGAAGCTCAGCCAAAGCAGCCTCATGACCAGCCTTCAATTTATCCAAGACAGCTTGATGTTCGTCTTCAAGTTTATCAGTAATAGCCTGAACAAACACATCACCGACATGTGAAGAAGTGGTTTTTTCGGCCTCCATCTTTTTCTCCAGCTTACCAGACTTCTTCCGATAATGCTTCTTCTCATCCAAAGCTTTGGTTAAGTCTAGTTTAGTGGCAAAAAGTTGAACTTGTAAGTCCAAGGCTCGGAACCTTTGCTAATCCGTTTCCCGCGTCGAGGATTCCACTTGGCGACAGAGGGCAGGACTAATTGCACATAATGAGGCAAGAGCAAAGTCGAATTCCCCACCCAGCTGCTATGTTACCCATCTTCTGCATGCTAACAACCTCAGCCAAAGTAGCCAAATTATCAACAAGATCACGGTTAATCTCATAAGCTTCGGCCTCGTACAAATCTCCTTTCTTGATCTTACTGATGGTGGGCACAAAGGGTGATTCGGAAACCTCTAGATCAAGTTCATCAACATCCAAATCACTAGTGGTCCAACTGCTTTCAGAGCTGGAGCTTGATGGTTTCTTCCCAGTAGTAGGATGAATGCTCTTTTTCGGTTTCTCTTCCTCTCCCGAACCTAAAACAAAGAAAGAACTCCTTTTTAGTACAAGCAAAGCACAAGTAAAAAAAAAAATTAATAATAATAATAATAATAATAATAATAATAATAATAATAATAATAATAATAAAGAAAAGGGGATAACTCACCCACTATCCATATTCGACTACCTGAACGTTTTGAAGACGAAGGATGGTCAATAGCCTTCTGTTCAAAAGTATTAAAAGGGGAGGTACGGGCACAACTCTCTACTGGAGGAGTATTGGCAACCACTTCAATAACGGCCTCTACAATAGCCACCTTACTACCCCCACCAATGTCCGGATTAACAGAAGAAACAGTCTCAGCTGCTTTCTCGGCTTGTACGGGATATTCAACTTTAAGCTCTTTCTCTTCATCGTTACCTTTTACCCTACCAACATCATCACCCTCATTAACACTCGGTTCAAAAACAGGTTGCTTCACTTGATGACCTGTAGAAAGATCATCAGCAACTATTAAACCAAGAACAATGTTTATTTATGAAGATGTCGCATAAGAAGAAGGATCCAGATAAGATTTCGTACCATCCAAATGAAGAGATTCACTTTCGGACTCAGAACTCACGGGAGAAGTATCTTTCCTCTTTATACGAGGCGTCTCTATCACCACCTATTTGTTCTTTTCACCAGGGCGAGAGGTATCTACAACAAAAGGCTCGGACTTAACAACCCTATTGGCGCCTTCAGCTTCCGAAGCTTCCTTAATTACTACCCCTTTCACAACAGAAAGAATCTTCCTTTTCTTCTTCTCTGGCACCTTTTTCTTCCCCACCTTCGGCATCTCAGGCTCCTTAGCTTCACCCTCAGTTCCCTCATCATCAACAACTACAACTTTGGTAGCTTTCCTCTTCCTCTGTGTACCAACTGCATCCCCCAAAGATATTGACTTCTTTGCAAATAAAGCATTAAAAATAAGGGGAATAGTATTGTTACCATCCATCTCTAACTGGGCGAGAAGCACCGGAAAGAATGGTCCCAGGGGACAGAACAACATAATCCTTATCATCCGGTTCCCTCAACTTATAGCCTTGAGGAAAAACATCATCAAAATCAGTGTAAGGAGGAGGAAGAGGATCGGTAGACATGTGAACCACCCTTGATGACATCCGAACCAACCAAGGCTCTTCTCCATCGACGATGTGCACCGAACCATACACCACCCCCTCCTAGCAGGACAACATTAGGAAATCAATCTGAGGCAAATCTACAAACAAACAACAGACACATAAGTACAAAAGGCTATAACCAATATAAAAGACCAAGCAAAAAATAAATACCTCTATCGTTCATCTGAAGAACGAGTCGGGATATGTTGGACGTCCAAAGGCGACGTATCCCAGTAGGAACAAGATTATTCCACCAAAGTCCGACAAGCTATACGATGTGCTAGAAAATCGTTCACTGTAGTCGCCGGGACCACTCCATCAGGGACAGGGTCATCAACCACAGACTCATCTTTGTGTTTCCACCTCATCCTGATAGGTGCTACTCCGGAATTCACAAAAAGAATTTGCTTTTTCACTGCTTCCGTCCGGAAGGAGCGCCGAATATACATTATGGGTTAGGGGTTTTTCGTTTGTCAACAGTAAACCAATCGCCTCCTTTGTCGAGCTTGTAAAAATACCGAAAGAGGGTAATAGTAGGCTCAAATCTAAGCGCCCAACACTGGACCTTGAAACAGGTTTGCTTCAACGCCCCCAAAGGATTAAGTTGTGGGGGAGAAATCTTAAAATACTCACAAACGACCAGAAAGAGTTTAGAAAACGGAAGCCCAATGTTCGAAAACTCAAACCACTCAGCATACACCCCAATCTTTCAGGCAGGAGGATCGCGAATAGTATCATTCGGGCCCGGAAGGACAACCCCATATCCGGTACCGATGACATACTTTAGACACAAATCATCCAACTCCTTTTGAGTAAGAGTATTAAAAGTCATACGAAGGTTTTCTTTGTTTTCTTTCGACATACTGATGAACAGAAAGAAAGAAAAGGATGGATGTGGAAAGAAAAGAAATTTGGATCTGAAAAAACACATAGTAAAAAGAAGAGTGAAAGTAAAAAACAAAAATGAAAAGACGTATATATAGGGAGAGTGGAGGGTAGACGATGAGACGCGCATCCCATCCACACCTCCTTTCTTGGCCACTAAGAATAGAACACATGACATCGTTAAAAACCATATAACCGTTTTCCCGCCAAACCGGACGGAATAAATACTTTTAAATTTTCAAAATCTTTTCACTTAAACCGAAATTCAATTTTTTATGTCTAGCATTATATAGTCGCACAAATGTATTGTTACCTATTCTTGTAACAATGTCATTTTCTAAAAGAAGATTATAGAAATTTAAGTTGTTGAAGTTATATTTGCGGTCCATAATTTCACGAGAGAGACTTAACATATTAAAAAAGATAGCAAGATGAGAATATTGATTATAAATAATTGATTAATAATTTTGTTTCGAAAATCGCTCGACGAACAACACTATTAAACGAAGAATGAATGGTACTTTCCTTTACTTTAGTGAAAAAATCTATATCTGCTTTAGTGATAATAATTTGAGTCATGAACTTGTAATAGTATGACATGGTTGTTTTGTCTATTTATAAAAAATATCTTAATAATATTTAATTTTTCTATATATTTATGTTTTGCGTAGGTCTATTTTACAATATCGCATAGGGCCATCGGATTTTATTTGTCAGCCCTGTTAAAGATATCCAAGGAAGGATTTAAAGGGGGGCCAGCACGGGCGGTTGTCTTCTTGAAAATTTTGATATGAAACGTAACTTGCAATGAAAAATATGATTTTGTTTTAATTTTAACCTCATCAAAATACAATATTAACGAGAATTAGTTGAAAATTTTAAATGTTATTAGCCCCTTTATGGAGTGCGAAGACTCCATTTTCATATCCATGTGGTCGTAGGTTCAATCACCAAGATTTATCATACTTAAACCCAAGGTTGTAAAACTCGCTAATCAGTACTCGACCGGTCATAGACCTTGAAGCGTGTAATTGGCCTAGGCGGAGAGTACTCGAGAGTACTCGGATTGGAATTTTTATATATAAATTTCGAAATTATATGTATGACATGTCTATAGGACCATTTATAAACAATATAGGACCCTAGAAGTACGTTTAGAAACATTAATACACTTGTTTAAATGCTTCCAACCGATGTTAACACCGATTTTTTTTAACAGAGTTGGCCGATTTTTTGTCCGAGTTGAAGAAGTTGTAAACCATTAAGAAATTACTCGGATATTACTCAACTCGCCTCGGTCAGTGACTTTGTAGCGAGTTCTCTACGATCACTTGGCCTTGGAATCCTTGTTTTGCAAAACTACTTAAACCAATAGGCAAGCCAAGATACATAAATGGAGATACACCGACCTGGAAACTCATACTCCCCACCATGGACTCTACATCATGTGTTGACATCCTTGATACAACTTTAGTTAAGATTTACCCGACGACTTGAAGACCATATGTGAGAACCGCGTTTTCGAGGTATCATTTAGGTGTGCCATTTGTCATTTTTATTTATCGATATTTTGTTTTGACCATGTTATTGTTATTGTTTCGTTTATCAAGCGTTATTTATTTGTTTAGTTGGGATTTTATTCTCTGCTTTGTCCTTCGTGACGGAAGCGTGTTTAGTACCTAAGTTGCCTAGTAGATTTAGTACACTCGTAAGGTGTTTATGCCTTCGATTATTGACATAAGATTAATGTTATTAATATTACAAAGTTGGTCCTTTCTAACGAGTCAATTCCGTGCATAATTTACTTTCGTAAACGTATAAAACAATTGGAACTCGACCGTCGAAAAGTTGTGAAAAACTGGATGACTACGCCGCAGTCACTACATAATGCGACGCAACGCGCTATCCGAGCTGGAATGTGGACTTTTGTGCTTTTGACCCAAACTCGTGACTTGATCTGCTTTGTGCATTTTTGAGGCATTAGCATGTGACTTGTTGTTCCTTTATTGCCTAATGAAGCAACAACTAGATCTAATAGAAGTTTCCGACTTCTTTCATCCCAAAACTAACATTTTACATCTCATTCCTTCATTCTCTTTTCATTTGACCACTCCTATCAACTCATTTCTCTCCCATTTTCTCTAACATTTCTAGAAAACATAAGTTATGTAAGAGGGTTCTAGAGTGGGTTTTCAAGTTAAGGAGTTAATACATCACTTTACTTCACCATTTGTTCACTTCCTTCCATTGGTAAGATTTCTCATTCTTCCACATTTAACTTTTTCTCCTCCTAATATTATGTTAGAGATTTCTAACATGTAATCCTCGTTTTTCACTTTATTTCTACCACCGTGGAGATTTACATCTCTTAAGATTTGCTAAGTGAAATCTCCTACATTTTTACTCTATTTTTCCTTTCTAAGATCTTATATTAATAAGTGTGTGTTTTGTGTGTTTGGAGTTGGATCCTCGCCACCACCACTATTGGAGCGCATTTTCCGGGTTATACTTCCATGACCGTTTTTCGGCGATTTTTGTCGATTATTGCGGAGATCTTCGGTACTTTCTAAAAATTCCCTAATTCTCTTTACGTTTTTCTTAATTATCACTTAATTCGTCTAAGTAATATATAAAAATAGATGAATATGGTTAAAAATGGATGAAACTGTAATTTATGAACATATTATACATATTACCTTCATATTATAAATTATTAGTTAATAATAACATAAAAATGGTATAAATATGAAAGTAGACTTATAAAAAGAGAAATTATAAGTAAATAAGTAATATTCGTAAATTTTACCGAAAGTTGATTATTTGGACTCTTTGGACTATTTTGGACTAATGAGACTTAAGTATACATATAAATGTTATTTGAGCTTTAATTAGTATTATTACTTATTATTATGTAAAAAACTACATATTTAGTATATAAATAAACTTATATACATATTTACATAATATAACATTCTAGACATATTACTTATTATATTGAAACTTAATATAAACGTTAACGATACTTAAAACGTGTAAAAGAAAGTCTAAAAAGTGGTTTTTTGGCACACTGCGTCGCAATCCATGTGACTGCGCCGCAGCGGGTTGCGGAACAAAGCTCACTACGCCGCAGTGGAGCTTCAGTATGTGTTTTCCCGGTTTTTCCATCTAAATTCTATATATTTTGAACAAACGTAAACATATATACATATATTATTATACGTAAAATAATATATATTTACAATAGACGTTTTTGGACTCGAAAACGTAATCGCAATCACAAACATAATAGTTACTATTATGATAATCGTTAAACTTATATTTTTGATAAATATACTTTTTACTCAAAATGCGATCATAATCTTAAATTCTAATAATAAATTATAACGTTCGTTAAACTCTTATTACCCTACTAAAAGACAAGTCAATATCATGGTAAACACATACTTTAGTTTTAGTTATATCACCACTTTTAGTTTCTTTAGTTTTTTGTTTTGTCTTGACTTGATACACCAAAAATAAAACAACCTCTTCCTTTTGATAAATCCTAACTTGAATCCCCACCAAAACAAATCTTTGTTTCAAGTTCGGCAATTTAGATTTTAGAAAACGATCCTAAATCATCGTTGCACTTTATACGAGGGATAGTAGTTAATAATAGTTCAAATTTTTAGATCATAACACAAAAACATTAGGTTCTCTGTTACAACTCAACTTATGTATTACGTTCTCATGATAAATTATTACAAATATATTTTTCCGGTCGTAAAAATAAAATTTTGTTACAAAAATGTAACTATAATTAATTCTTTTAAACAGAAAAAAAAAGAAAAAGAAAAAAATAAAGAATATTTTGTAAACAAAAATATTAAGTTTGGAATACGGTGAGTTCAATTCTGGTTGTTTGTTTCTGTTGTAATCTTCCATTTTCTCAAACAAAGCCGTCTCACCATCACAATCACCATTACCGAGTCAACTCAGAAAACGGAAAAACCCTAACTCGCATGAAATCCTTCAATCATTCTCCATAATTTCACAATTTCATTTCCAAATCAATCAATTAAATTAATATTATCATGTCATCAGAGATCGAGATTGAAGAAACCACCACAGATCATAATCATAATCCTAATTCCGAAACCGTTACCGAAACCGGAACCGGAGAGATCACCGCTGGAGTACCGGAAGAAGAGAGTTTGAAAAATGATATTTATACAGCAGCTGCTTATGGTGATATGGAGAAGCTTCGTAATTTGGTTGAATTAGAAGCCTCTTCCGTTACCAAACCTGATGATTTAGGTTATCGCGCTTTGCAGTGGGCTGCGTTGAACAATCGTGTCGCTGCTGCTCAATATATTCTCGAGGTTTTCGCTCTTTTTTGAGATTATCTGTTTATACTGTTATATGCTTATGATCAGCTCATTTGTGTAGTATGTGGACTTGTTTTTTTTTGCCTTTCTTGTTTGCGGAACGTTTATTTTGTTAGTTAGAGAAGCTGTAGTATCGGTTGCTTAATAGTTTTTTTTTTAATGTTATTGAATGCCGGTTGTTGTTAAGCTTTATGGAAATGAATTTGTTAGTTACATTACAACTGGATACACACTTGGATTTTAGATGCCTACAGTTGTTATCCAGCTTCTATTATTTGGAGTAGCGGAATTGCAAGATATATGTATAAAGTTTGTCATAGAGCATTTAGTAGCGGAAGTGCACAAGTATTATACATGTGGTATTGCCATGCAGATTTAGGCGGTTTAATGAAAGGATTAGATATATTGGTTGGAGCGATTTGCGTTTCTTATTTTTACTTGAAAGATCTGGTAAATTTTGGCTTAACTGATATTGTAGTGAAAGAACACTCTAAGTTTACATTTAAAGATTGGCCACCTAGCTATAGAATGCAGTCTGTAAGTTTGTGTCTGTGTCTTCTTCTAACTTTGACAAGTTCACTTCTTTGCTTCTCCTTTATACTATTTATATGTTATCGTACGCAGTTCCCTCTGGATCTTATATACATTATCGGTTGCTATAATTTATCTTTTTCTCGGAACTGTGACTGATTCCCTCCTGTCACCTCTCCTCTGCTCATTATTTTGGAGAGAGCATTAAGCTAACAGAGAGCATTTATTATATTTATATTACGACATCTGTTTCTATACATTTGAAACTCAGAACTAGCAAAATCAAGTATATGACGTATATAATTTTTTATATAGTAATATTTTATTAAGGAATAAGAAAATTGAATGAAATTGGTCAGCCGAAAATTGTTTTGAGTTTAAACGTGGAAACTCACCAAAAAATCTCATGAAACTATATAGTTATTTATTATTACTATTATTTATTGGGAATGGCAACTAGCGATCGTATACATGCACCAAGACTGATCTTTCACTCGAGCCATATTTTGCATTGCATGCTATAATGCCATAGCTAGGTTTGACTCGAACAAATTAATATTATTAGTTAGTAACTCTATGCGCAGAAACTGATTAACTAATTAGATAAACTTTTCTTATTGTTCGATTTTGATTCTTAGGGTATAATTTGTTTTTGTTCTTGTTCAGAGGGAATGACTTCTCATTGCATGGACAATAGATTTGTTGTTTCCTGGTTTAGAACAGTAAGTTGAGAGTCAAAATAGTTTTGTGTAGTCCATGTGGACGTGACCTTGAATTGTCCTCGCTCCATCTAATTGTTTCTCTTTGTTCAAACTTATGCCCCAAAAACGAAAAATAAGCAAAAGTTGTAAGTTGATTTGGTTTATGAGCATTCTTTGATTTAATAAACAGAAGTCATATACGGAACCAGTAGGATTCTATAGTAATGTATTTACTCTTACCATATATGAAATATTTAGGCTTAGATGAGGGAATAACTATATGTTTTATAAGCTTATGTGGTATATATTAATTTTTGATGAAATTTGCAGCGTGGTGCCGATGTGAATGCTGTAGATCTTACTGGGCAGACAGCATTGCACTGGAGTGCTGTTAGAGGAGCCATTCAGGTTGCGGATCTTTTGCTAGAAGAAGGTGCTCGGGTTAATGCAGTTGATATATATGGTTATCAGGTTGGTATTTGATTTATACAAGCTGTCATCTAAGTTTATAAAAATGCATGTGTATAAGCCCTTATATAGTTATAGTTGCTTAAAGAAGTTTTAGGGATCTTCGGCTGCAATGGACGGATATCATAATTTTATGGCATGTTATTAAGAGGTTTATCTTTGAGATTTCTGGAGATATTTTGTGCAGACAGTTTTTTCCATCTAGGCTTGTTTCTAATAGTAGTTTTAATACATTAAGCTATTGACTGCGATGTAGCATTTATTCCATAAACGAAGATGTAATTATTTTCTTGATTCGATCGGTTTCCTTGACTGTTGGGCATTGTTGCCAGAATTTCTGAAAAATGTACTTCTGAAATATGCTGCTCGTTTCATGACCTTGTTTTGTGCCGTGAAACCTTCTTTTGCCAAATTATTTTCATCGCCGTTTTCTCTCTCTAATTTGCTACATTAGAGAAAGCATGCCCATTAGGCTTATGCAGAGAAATCTAAACCTCTTTTTGAGTTTTCCTATAAATAAAGCAAAATGTCCCTCACTCCCATCACTTAAATGGACCTATACACAGATGGCGTTAAAGAAGCTATTGAGTCTAAATATAATAGAGCTAGCCATAAAAGTTAACTATATCTGCATTGGTTTACCGTCATTACCTAATTTGAATATATTGCAGACCACTCATGTTGCTGCACAGTATGGTCAGACAGCCTTTTTATATCACATTGTCACAAAATGGAATGCAGATCCAGATATCCCTGATAATGAAGGAAGAAGTCCTTTACATTGGTACTTTAATCTGTTTCTCTAATATAATAAAGGGTTAATGTTTGATTAAACTGACTAACCTTATCCATTATTGGTGCCATGGTGGCTTAAACCTTCATTTTTTTTTTTCCCACCTTGTTTCCAACCCTTTCCTTTTTTTTGTGTTTTTTAACCGCCAACAAACTTCCATCATTCTATTAATTAAGGGCCCTAACTTGTTTGGTTGTGGTATATTTGTATAATCCCTAAACGTTTTTATGTAGTGATCCCTATGTTTTTTTACCAGTTTAAACCAATATATATTACTAATTGAACTCCACTATATAAAAGTGAAAGAAGTTTGGGGGCCAAATCATTGCCAAAAAGTACAAGGGTTAAGTCTCAAAAATTGCGAAATTTGATTGGTTTTATCCAACAACCAACATTATAACTTCCAGCTTTGATATGGGTTAAAATGTGTTTCTGGTCCATGAGTCACCTGTACATCATGACAGACAACATCAATGATATCATAACTCTTTTTAAGATTCGTTTGTTTCTCGTTAATAAGCTAATGTTGAGGGATCTTCATTGTGGCTTGTAGGGCTGCATATAAAGGTTTTGCAGATAGTATACGTCTTCTTCTCTTTTTGGATGCACATAGAGGTCGCCAGGACAAAGAAGGTATTGTAATATTGAGTATGTGTATAGATATATATGCTGCAAATTAGTAAAAACACTTTTAATCGTACTGCCTGTATCCCACAATTTTAGGTTGTACACCTCTACATTGGGCTGCTATCAGAGGGAACTTAGAAGCATGCACAGTATTGGTGCAAGCTGGAAAGAAAGATGATTTGATGGTGACTGATAATACTGGCCTTACACCAGCACAGCTTGCTTCTGACAAGAATCATCGACAAGTTGCATTTTTTCTTGTAGGTATTCCTTAATACTTGTAGATTTATGTATTTCTTTGTTGCTCGAATTTATCTATATTTTTTCCAAGACGAAAAACTTTTATGAAGCTATTTTACTACAAAATCTATTGCATTTCATGAGTAGGAGTGACAACTTCAACTCTGTTGTTTGGAAATGGGTTGAATTGCGTTACAGATGAAATGAGTAAATAAAATTCTAGCTAAATGGGAAACAGGCTATTGTTGAACATTTAGACTATACTTTGTAAGAAAACATACCAGTTTCAGTCCATGATTTAGTAATTGGTTTCACTTTAGTATTTGTTGAAACTTGAAAATTATTTATAAATCTTCCGGAAAGCATTTTGTTGTAATTTTCATTAATTATTCTAATGAACACTATAATCTACGTGGTTTTGCAATTGTATGCTTTGATGGTTTGTGTAGTCATTGATATTTATTATGTTTCCATTGTTTTAAGTCAGTTATGTTATCTTGGTGTATATTTTCACAAGTTTTCATAATACATTCATCAGTTATTGTTATAATAATTTTAATCATGTAAATCTTGTCAATTATAGGCTGATTTTGTTGCTGAATTTCACATTTTCTTGTTTGTTTCACATATGCTTTCAAATGTTTCTGTTTTGATGGCGCCATCTGATTCTACAGGGTAATGCTAGGAAATTGCTTGAAAAACGTTATGAGGGGATATTTGGGCGACTTTCAAAACTAGGATTAGCACCTGCACTTCTGTGTATAATATTTGCGCTACTTTTAACCTATATAAATTCAGTCATTATGGGTATCTTTCCAACCTCTCAATAAAATAAATTTCCATGGAATGTGTGATTAACAAGACCTTTCAATGCTTATAAAAGTAATTCTTTTTTCGCTGCAGCTTCAAATTTGCCCAAGTTGACAGCTGGTTCTGCTTTTTTTGCATGGAGTGGTGTAATATTAGCAAGTTCAGGATTAATACTTTTCTATCGGTGTAGCAGGTATGTATAGGCTTTTGTGATTGGAACTCTCAAGAGTAAATTTGGAAAAATAGGTGGGTTGGGTAATTTATCGAACGGGTAATTTTTGAACGGTTTGAAAGGGATCAAGTTGGGTTGCCCCGATAACTTTTGCCTATAGTTTGAAATTTGATTCAAATACTTGGTGTGTCAAGTATGATTACAAAATGATATTTTAACTATGGCCTAATTTTTCTTTATACAATGATTTCTGAGGTTTTCTGCAGTATAAATACACCATTGGTGACTTTCAACCCGTTTGTCGTGTTTCTTTTTAGCTAATATTAGATTTTTCTTGTTTGACCAGTTAGAGAATTATTATAACCCTGGTCAACCCATTAATAAGTAAATGGGTCAAAATTTCCACCTCTAATCACGGACCTTTGTCCTGTTCCCGTGTTTTAAAAAGATGTACATTATATAGCTGTTTATCCCTTGTAGTGTGGGAAAGAGGCACGTAGACATTTGATAATTTTTTAAAGGAGTACCTTTTATCAAAATAATTTTTACGCATATAGTTTTGTTTTGGGTTTTATGATAATATTCGTCAAACATAACCTGATGATGGCTTCTGTTGTTTTTGTAGCAAAAATCCTGGTTTCATTAAAGCCAACAGACATGAGTCAAAAGATACAAAAGATGATGTAAGTAGTGTATTACCTTTTATAACTCAAGTGCCCAACTATATGCTGCGTATTGTTATAATTATTGGTTGACCATTGTTGATGGGGCTTTTGTACCTATTTGATAGAGGTGGCAAGATGGGTGGGTTGGGCAGTTGGATCATGTGTTCGGGTTGAAACAGGTCATTTTTCAGTACGGGTCAGGCGTGTTGGGATGACCCGCTAACACTTTTTTGTCTGTTCTTTGAAAATACTATAAATATTAATGTACTATTATGATTACAAAAAATATTTATAACATAATCTCAATTTTGGAATAAAACAAACTAGGAGGTATGCATTGAAAATAGACTTTGGTTTAACCTGTTTCACTCATTCAACTGCTTCAACTGTTCGCACTTTTAGCTATTATTCATTTGACCTGGTTGAGTTGAAGCAGTGCCTAAATTGACCCATGAGTTTTATAAATGTATTTGTATTGAGCAGGAGCCGTTACTAAAGATTGAGATACGCGACCCTGCTTTGCTAGCTGGTAATTGGACTCAACTATGTGCAACTTGTAAGGTAATGTCTTAAATGTCATTATTTTTCAAATGATTTTGTTACAATGATTAAATCCGACTTCCACTAATTTCTGTAGTAATTTCCTTACTATTTTATTTTATTCTAATCAAATAGATTGTCCGACCTCTTCGTGCAAAGCATTGTTCCACCTGTGAGCGTTGTGTGGAACAATTTGACCATCACTGCCCTTGGGTCTCAAATTGCGTTGGAAAGGTTTGTCTTCTTAAAGTTGCTTTATTGCTGCAACTCCTTTTTCTTTTTGAGAAGCAACATATTTTATTAACGAAGGAAACCCAAATGAGGAGGAAGTATACAAATTACTGGACTCCAAAGCGGAGAACCACAAACACAAAGAAAAGAAAGGAAGAACTTAAAAAAAATCCTAACATTAGTCCATCACCAAAACATTAGGATTATGTGTCAATAGACACATATATAGAATTTTGCTGCATCTCGTTTTATGTGATAAAATAGACACATACAGATTTACTAAAGGTGGCAAATTAGGCAGGACAGACGTATTGGATACGATACGGGTCGATATATGTCAATTTCTAGTATAGGTTAAAACTCAAACGGGTTTGTAAAAGTCATACAGGTGGTGTTGGGTTAACTCACTAACACATTTCTGTCCTTTTTATTGTTATCTATGTGTTAGTTATGATTTCAGAAACAATATCATTGCAATAATTATCTTAATCTTTTTTAATGCAATAAAAACAGACTTTGGCCAACTTTCGACCTGTGTGACTCGATCCCCTAGAGCTAACTTTTTTTTCATTTAAGCGTTTAAGATAATAGCATTACCCAAATTTACCTAAGGTAAATGGGGTTGCCACCTCTAACATTTACATATCTGTAGTTGAGCGTTTGCATATATCCAGTGAAGGTGTAAATGTCTCTGGGTGCATTTTTGTACATGCATTCGTACTAAGGTGTACTTTTAGACATAATAGGCAAAAGGTTTATATCTTTTTTTCAGTCAACAGCACGATAATGATATCTGAAGTGCTGTATTAAGTTATTAGTTGATATTTTTTGCTAGAAACTTGCAATATATGATACAACCTTTAGATAGGTACATACAAAGATATATAAATATATTATTTTACATTTTTACCCGATTTCCACTCACACCTCTCTGCCGATTGACTTGTGATTAATCTTTTGTGCAATTGTTTTTACAGAAGAACAAATGGGATTTTTTGCTCTTTCTTGTTATGGAAGTTTTTGCAATGGCGATAACCGGCATGGTTGCTCTTACAAGTATGGTTATCCTATTGGCTCGGTTCAAATAATATTTCCATGTCCCAAAAGAGAAAAATCAAAGTTTAAAGATTGAGACCTAGTGGTTCTTATAATTCGACCTTGAGGTCCTTGACATATATATTTTAAACCTTATCACTTTTACCAATTACTCTTAATAACTAAATTCATTAATTAAAATTCTAAAACGTTCACTTTTAGGGTAAAAATGTTATTTAAGTATTATCCAGTGCATTCATTGCACTTTTCTATAATTGTACGCTTTTTGTGTGGTGGACATTTATTTTGGGGCGGATATATAATTCTAAATCGCTTTTTTTGAAACAGATTATAATTTTAATAATATAGTTTTGTAATCATATTGAACATCAATTATTTTGAAAATTAAAAAGTGAAACCATATATAAGTGTTTGCGGGTCAGCCCAACCGGACCTGCACAAAAAATGACCAGTTTTTCCTTCTTACCCATCCCACATATCTTGCAACCGTACTATTTATATTGTTTGATGCAACTTAAAGAAACCGTCTATGAGGGCAATGACTTATTGTCATTTATAACCTCCTTATTTATCATTATAAATATATATCATATGCATAGTTGAGTGAGCTTGCATGCTAAAAGACTACCATTTTTGTTGTAGGAATTGTGACGGATCCATTGGCTCCATCTTCTTTTGGGGCGTGGTGGCAACATGTTGGTAATCAACACACTGGTGTTCTGTTATTTTTAGTTTCAGATTTTTCCCTCTTCGTTGGTGTGGCGGCTTTAACTTTCATGCAAATTTCTCAGGTACATATGTATATCTCACTCTCGTTACTTGTACTTGTATAAACTTGACAATTTAAATCTCGAGTGGTACATGCATAAATGCTTTTCTTTTCTGTGCTTAATTATTTCTTTCTAAAATCAGTTCCATTTTACTGACTCTAGCTTCTAGAAAAACCTTTATCGTCGTAAAAAATCCCCAAAGCTTGCTATACTTGGATAATCTAATTATTTTAGTTATAAGTTTGTGTTTCGGCTTGTCGATATATCGGAAAAGAAAATGACAGTCAAAAATACATTAAAAATTATTATGGCGCAGGTTGGTCGTAACATCACAACAAATGAAATGGCAAACATGATGCGATACAATTACCTAAGAGGACCAGGAGGTCGATTCAGAAACCCATACGATCACGGCTGCAAGAAAAACTGTTCAGATTTCTTAATAAACGGTTACAACGACGACATTGAAATCTTAGAAGAAACACCTCAATCTGAAGGTATAAACATGATGCCGATGTCGTTACAAAATGGAGCTTCTGGTCATTCTCATCAAACAAACGGAAATAGAAACAGCCATGTTGATTTGAATATAACCGCGAAAAGCAACTCTCATGTTCATTCTTCAAGTTGTAGCCATGGTAGCCGTAGTAAACCTAAAACAGACTCGGTTCCATTAGGTCAAGGGCTAGGGTTAGGCCTAGGTTCAAGATCTAAGTCTGGCTCGTGATTATATGCCCGCTCCTAGATTGGTCTTTAAACTATGTTGTACCTTTGTGGGGGTAAGTCATTTTTCTAGAGGTCGAGTGACTTTTATTTCGTGCAGTGGAAGTTATACATTACCCAGTTCTTGTATCTCGAACTATTGTATACAGCTTTTTTAAAAGAAGCATCACATAGAATTTTTGTTAATCAAATATTGATATTAATTATTTCTGGAATCAAATGTTTGATATGATTTAAAAGAAATAGTATTAATAACTTAAACTCAACTTGATTTGAAAAATATTAAAGCGAGTTTAAGTACCGAGCTTAAAACATATGTAAGCGGAATATGCGATCAGCTAAAACATATTTCGAAGTCGACTTTAAAGCGAATGTAAAATATTAAATATCATGCATAAACATAGTTCTAACATATATTTTTGATCAATTTGAGAGCTTTAAATCATGAAAACTTGTTAAGCTATCGATTTAAGTTCGAGCTAAGCCTAACACAGCCGAGTAGAGCACGAGATTAGCTTGACTCGTTTGCAGTCATCAACAATAGCATAAGTTGATATTATAATTTCGTAGGAATGTGAATATATAGAATCATATATATAAACCAAAAGAAGGTATTCTGTTGAATCTAAATCCCTTCAAACAGATACACTCGATACTTTACTTGCAATCCAATAGGTCAGATGACTATACGCCCTAAAACGAATACTCTCCAAAACTGAAGTTTAGACGATTTATTGACCATGTTGTAACTATATCTTTATATTATCTGCCATCTTTTGTTGTGATAATTACGACTCACCCGTGAAACAAATTCATCACAGCGCGTTGTAAACTTCTACACGTCTAATGCTGAAACTGAAAGCTGCAACAAACTAATGAATGTGGCATGTGACCTGCAGAATACAGTTCTTACCGTTAAAACGTGTTTGAGATGTAAGGATATAATTGGGCAAAATACAAATGATACTTACCAAATAGTTAAAATGGACGAAGAAGTAGCCTCCTTTCCGTGTAATAACGTGATCTGAAATTTTAATTATTTTGTATGTTCTAATGCATAAAAGAGTTTAGAAACTCGTCTCCGAAGTAATGGTTCTAATCTGAATGAAGGAACACCACTTTGCCATCTTTTTACTTCATACATTTCATGCCATGCTTGTACGATCTCATCAATATCGAAACCTAAACCTAATGAACAATAAACTCAAGGTCAAAACTGTTTCCAAGATTTCTTGAAATTTCTTGATCCACAAAGTTTGTGTGATGCTATTTATAAAATTGATTCTCTTTGAAGTAAAGAAAAAAAAAAACGTTTATTAGTTAACTCGACCTACTTTAACACGTCTTAAAAATACCCATTTAACCCGTTACCCAGTCCACCCATTTTTTGCAATCTTCAAAGGAGGAATAAAGTCAAAATGGGCTGAATGGGTCAAACGGTTTAAAAGTGGCGAAAAATCTATGTATAACGCATTCAATTCAACCTCTTAACTCGATTTATTCAATTTTAAAATTAGGATTGTAAAAGTTGGACACAAAAAATGTTTACGAGTCGATCCAAATGGACCTTCCCTGTTTCGACCCTGCTAGGGAAATCACTAGTTTCAACCCAAACCTCTTTTGAGCCGTTACCCAACCCGTCACACCCGCCCATCTTACCACCTCTACAATGTGTTAAGATAAATTGGATCAAATTTCATGTAAATTTTTCAGGAAAAACATGGAAGTAAAATACCTTCTGGTGCAGCATCATTAGAACAATGATTCTTAATAATTACAGCAATATCCGTCCGAGAAACACCAGCAAGTTCAAATTTTTCAACAGCAATCTCCAAACATTCGTGCCAAAAGGAAACCCCGAGTTTATACTCCATACTCGATCGTTCATAAAGCATCGTACCCCACAAAACATTAATCAACGACCTCATATTTTCACCACGTTCCTTCTCAGTTTCCTCCCACATTTTCATACCCTTTTCCATATTTTCTTCCGCTTTATTATAAAGTTCAATAACCTCCGTGTGATCCCATTTTTCGACATCAATATTTTTTCCAGTTTCATAATACCAATAAAGTTTTGCTTGCTCGAATTCTTGATGGCCTAAAGCTAGAAACCCTTCGTAGAAATCGGGTTTCACTTTTATTGACTCTTTATATAATTCACCTGCTTTCAAGTACTCAACTTTTGCCCATTCGTATAAGTCGTTAATATGTGAACCATCTTCAGCAACATAAGCCCTTTTTCTTGCTCGTGACATGTGAACGTTTCCGCAATTAAACAAAGCCAAAGCTGCCATTTCTTGAAATTTTTCGGCAGCATTTTTAAAAAGTTCTTGACTTTCTTCACTTGTTACCGTATCTTCCATAGCATCATTATATAGCTTCATACCAACCTCGTAAAGATCCAAATAATCATCCGAATTAAACCCAACATAGTTCTTGAAAAGTTGTGCGAATTCAAGAATCCAATCATCAACACAAGATGAAGAATTCAAAAGTTTCCGTTTTCGTTCCTGTTTTCTAACATGGTCGAAAAAAGGATCTTGTTCAGGGTTGACTTCTATGATATATAGTTTGATCGACCCGTTTTGACTAGAAATTGTTTCTGCCCAGCGTAACTCTTCATCTGTGGTGATAGTGACCATATCACCTTCTTGGTCTCGGTATTTCATTAATACGGCTCGTGATAATGGAAATCGTTCGAATATTATTTCTCTTAGGTTAAGAACATCACAATTAGAAGGGATTTTCGCCCATCTTATATCATCCCCGAATACTAGTTTGATATTCCTTTTTGACTCGTTTTCATTGCTAAAAATACTTATTTTCTCTTCCACAACCAACTTATCTTCGGTATCTTTTTCTTCATCAAGGGGCTCAGTCTTAATCTCTTCACACTTATCATTCTTCTCAAGTTTCTCCTTTTTGTCACCCAAATGTTTCTTTTCATCAACCCGTTCATGTTTTTTACTTTTCTTTTTTCGCGTCTTCTCTTTCAAGTCCTTTTGATGCATACCCTCAATGTAATCACGAACCCGGAGATCTTTAATCTCTTCTTCTATCAACTTATCACCATTTTCCGTTACTATGAGATTGCTTGACTTTTCTTCTGTCAAATTCTTTCCCATAAGCGTTTTCACTCTTTCAAAAATCTCAATTGCCATGAGATTCTTCGGCTCCATTTCCAACACGAGATTAACATCTCTAAAAGCCAAAGCGAGCATATCCAAAGCCTCGTAACACCTAGCTCGTTTAATAAGTGCTTTACTATACTTTGGTGTAATTTCAAGAGCCAAATTACATTCGTGAATAGCCTTTGGGAAATCGGTGATACCCATTTGCATATAACATGCTGCAATGCTACTATGCAGATACGAGGCATTTATATGGTTTTCAGGAAGCAAATTTAGGGATTTTTCGTACTTTAATATCGCGCCTTCGTAGTCTTTTTTCTGAAATAACTTATTACCCTCTTCTTTATGTTCTTGTGCCATAGAAATGAAAACTTCAGTGTCGTTATCATACACCTTTCTGGCACTACTATTTTTCCCTGATTTTTTCCCCATTCTTCGATTGATACAAATATAAACTAGTGTTCGTTTTATCTTAGCATTCGTCAAGAAATCTCAAAAAAAAACCCGAAAGACAAATTATTAAAAACACAAACTTTTTGAAAAAGAAGATTTTTCAAGTACCAAAACGATGTATAAACCTCGATTCGGATCAAACAATAATCGATAAACTTATAAAGAACCAAGAAGACTCATCTACCATAGACTATGTATTATCAAATCCACAAAGATTTTCACACACAAACACCTTCACTGTGTGAAAACTTCAACAAATTAAAAAAAAAACTTATTTCTTAGCAAATTAAAAAAATTCCTTTTATACTTAAATTATATATCTCCAAAGTACCAAGAACCAAATTTCACACACAACACCTTCACTGTGTGAAAAACTTGAGAATTTTCAAACTTTTTTCAAAAAACAAGCAAATTTCACACACAACACCTTCACTATGTGAAAATTAAGCTATTAGATGATGATTCTTATCCAACTTAAAAAAAATAAAAAAAATTGATGGGAATTTTGTGAAAATTAAAGGGAATAATACAATTTTTTAGAGTTAGAACGTAATCATTTACAAAGTGGCAGAAGGTAAGCGGGCAACAAGCTGCGCCGCAAAGGGAACGGAGAAAAGATTGAAAACTTATCTGGGTAGGAATCAAAATGTAATTTTTTTTTAGAATTCAGAGAGAACTTTGGTTGTAAATAATATTCTTTTTTGGGTATGAAATGTTCTTTCTGTTGGAAGCTAATCTTTACTGTTTATTATTCTTTTAATTTTCTTTAATAAAGGTTTGCAAATAAGTGACGTAACGGCCAACCTTTCAAAAGGGTATTTTCGGAATTTATATTTTATAAAAAGTACTGAAACAAATGTTTGGGTCCATGTTCTTCCGTCAACTCCAAGATTGTTGGGTCCTTCTTTATATCATTTCTGTTTTCTAATGTTTTATTGTAAATAAAAGGTTTAAATTGTATCACGTTCTTACGTTATATTCTAGCTTCGTATATATGGTTAGCGCCATATTTTTGTTTATTATATACGAAGAATTTGTTTGGCATACATGACACAACAAATAAACCGTAGGTACAATACAAACCGTAGCTTCAACATGGAAACTAACTTTGTGAATTCTTTTTAGTTTGAAGTTTTACCGTTTGGAATAAAAGTTTAGAGTTTGCAAACAAATAAAACTTTATTTAAAAAGAGTTGTTATTTAAAAAAAAGAGAAACTTGTAGAACTTAAAAACTTCGCAAACTCATACCAAAGATACCATAATGTATTTGGTCTGAGTTTAATACATCTATTTAATCTACACCGAAACGACACAATGTAGAAGAAAAAAAAACATTATTAATAATATTTTCTTGTTATTTTTGTATATTTTTAAATGTTAGTTATTTCATTTCTTTAAGTCTAAATTAAACTAGTGTAAATATATAGTTAGCTTCTAAGAAAAGTTATTGATAATGTCGTAGAAACAAAACGGCATTAAAATGATAAAAGAGACAATTAATCATAGTTATATAATTTTATTTTATTAACTTACAAAGTTGTCTTTTGAAGTCAATTAAGGTCCCAATGTATGATTCCATTTGTTATTCTTATGGTTATATCGTAAATTTTATTTTTATTTAGATATTAAGTTATTATGAGAACACAATTTTACATGTTTGATAACATATATATCATTACGTTTACACATGTTTATAACTATAATAACATATACACCTTTACATTTATACACATGTTTTGATACTTCGTATTAGGAGATTTTAGAATAATAACAAGGTAAATCATAGTTCAAATTAAGCGATTTATAAGTAAATTAGAATTATATATTTAAGTGTAGATGGAATGAAATAGAAAATGTAATTATGTATTGTCAGAGGGTGTAAAGTGAAAATAATCTTTGATGACATCATCAATCTGATCTAACGGCTAAAATCAAATAGGTTAATCAATCAAAAGGATCTTATTTCACCATATGACATTTAAGATCACTTTTTTTTATTATATATTAAATATATATTTATTTAATTACCATTATTATAAATTTGTTAGTCTAATATGCATTAAACACAAATTTGCCCAACGATAACTTGACATTTTATTAATATAGACATCATTAACTGTTTAGATTTAGATTGTTAATTTTTAATATATGGACAAACAAAATAAGCCGAATACACTAATAACTATTAATGTTTTATTGGTATTGTTATCATCTTAATCTATAAGTAATATCGACGACCCTTTCCAATACTTAGGATGACACTCATATTAGAACATTACAAACAAAGATGTTCAATAAGAAAGAAAATTATCACTTAAAAAAACCTATTATTATTAGGAACTTGCTACTCATAACCCTAAAAGGAATGGTTAATAAACTAGTTATACTACGATCATCAAAAACAAGTTATTTAGAAATCGTTTGAAAACCATTCGAAAACTATCATCCAAATGCAAGGACTTACATTATATTTGTATTTTAACCGCTTTTCATAATTCTTACGATTATGAGTTGTTTAACATTTTTTATTATTATTATTGTTCTAAATAAAAGAAATAATTATTAAAATAAAAAAAAAAATGTATGAGGCATAAAACGAAAAAAGGTATTGTGGGGTGGTAACGGGATAGCACGTTATCTACTTTAAGCCACACACGTCATGTTATTAAACATCACGCTACCAACTGCCAAACCGTTATAAAGATAACGGCGAATCTGTCATATTCTGTTAGTCAATGTCAAACTAAATCACACATATGCTTAACCCAACATACAAGCCACCTCCCAATTCTATTTAATTATTTAATCTTCTTTTTCTTAGTATCTAAGTTTTCGTACGATTGGTGAAAATTTAAATAAACATTTAAATAGTAAGTTTGTAAGATATGTGTCAATAGTGAGCATCACTTTGTGTCATTTTTCCGACTTGACGTCTAAAAAGGACACCGACGTGACGTTAGGGCCAACACCTAAAAAAGTCAACTGCATGACGTCAGGGCCAACACCTAAAAAGGGCACCTGCATGACGTCATGTCCAACACCTAGAAGGCGCTGGCGTAACGTCAGGCCAAAACCTAAAAGGACACTTGCGTGACGTCAGGGCCAAAACCTAAAAGGGAACACGTGTGACGTCAGGGCCAACACCTAAAAGGGGCACCCACGTGACGTCAGGGCCAACACCTAATGCGTGTCTAACGAGCTGGTTGGATTCCAAGTCTTGCTGCTCGGACACTTCGACCGACAAACAAACAAGCCAAAGGGCTTAGTCGACCACCTACTTGCTTGGCCTGTTGTTGGGCTTGTTGTTTGGCTAAGACGACAGTAGGATATGATATCCGACTAGCCGATGGGATACATTCACTCGTGACCGCCATAGACCGAAGGCTTATGTATTTTCCTCTTTGGACAATGAAATGATGACCCACAATTACACAATCGTGGCCCATGGCCCATAAATGGAAACCTAATTCATCGCCTGTAAATACCTGACCATTTGTCAGATTTAGGTAGATTCCAATCATTGCTACATTCGAACATTCATTACTCACACACGTAATAAAGTCTCTCTTACGTCATCACACCTAAGCGATACGTCACCTTAGGCTCGCCAAGAGTTTGGTAGGTTTGCACTGCTCTCCATCACACCCAAACTGGTTGAGCACCTCGTTTACTGCTCAAACAGTCATTGTGGTTTACTAGAAATTACACGTTTGGTCCCTAAAGTGCGTAAATTACAAATGTAGTCCAATTTTTTTGTAACTTGTTGCACGTTTAATCCAGATTCTGGACGAACGTTAAAAACAATCGTTAATACGTCTCCCTTGTTTTTCACGTGAGGGCTTTTCCGTCAATCATTGTTCTTTATGTCCCCCCCCCCCCCCCCCCCCCCCCCCCATTTGTTTCCCCCCTTTTATATAAATTAGATCATCTTTTTTAAAAAGAACTAAGTCATCTTCTTACATGATTTAGGTCATCTTCTTGAATTAATTAAGAATGGTGGTTTGCAATTGCGGTAGAATTACTATCATACGTACCTCTTGAACACCTGCTAACCCACCCGATAGTCGTTTCTACTCTTGTCTAAAACGGGTTTAATCGGGATTATAACCTCCAATATCTACAAAAAAATAAAATTATAAACATAAAAAAAGCCCTTAATGTTTTTAAATGTATGATTGTGTGTTCTTTTCAATATATTCAAATGTATGTTTTATGTTTACACAATAAGTGAATTGTTGAAGCAAAACTCTGTAGGATTGGTATAGACAACTAAAAGGTGTGGTATTCTTTATCCCGAGCATGAATCCGCTCCAATCATCAAATAACTTGTTCAAATGAGAAATAATACCAAAATTGGTCTCAATTTCCATTATCCTCAGACACGGGGACTTTTAGCCCGTCGAATAAGGATTCCCCAAAGTAACACCTTATTCTTCAGAGAAGATGTTATACTTCATGATGCCCGATAATCATATAGTTTCTCTAGTGAGAGAAAGTGTGTGTATATATATAGACACAAACACACATACATACACAGAGAGAGAGAGAGTAGGGATATAAAAGACCCTTTTTACAATAAGAAGTGAGCTCTATTTATAAAGATGACATGTTACATGTTAGGTTAGTTGGTGGGGTTGGTTTGACCATGACTATTCTGGTCCTTTTTTTGTTTCGAAAGGGATGATTTGGAGGCGCTTCAAACATAAGTGGTTCGACTTTGAAAGGAAACTAATTTGGAGACGCTTTAGCCATATAATAACTTCAGCTCCAAAGATACTAAAGGGGTGTTTGTTTCGATTTATGTAATGGACTTATGACCTTATGTAATTAATCTCATAAGCCTAATTTTTCCGAATTATGAGTTTATCAAGTTGAGCTTATCGCAAATTGGGCTTATGACCTTATAAAAAATTACATAAACTCATAAACCCATTACATAAGCCGAAACAAACCACCCCTAAGCTTCATACCTATATGAGCTTAATCATGCTAGATACTTGCTGAGCTTCATTATGCTAGGAGCTTCATGCCTCTAAACACATGAGCTTTTCCATGCATGTAGGAAATTGAGCTTCATTACAGTATGAGCTTTTCCATGATAGTAGTAGATAATAACATTAAGCCCACATTTTATATTTGATTAAGCCCAAAAGTAAACCCAAAAACTTCGACACGTCACACTCTTTACTTCCACGTGCCACTCTCTAATTCGTTAACATAATCTAATCTCAAAACTTTCATTTCGTCCCCTTCAAATATCATATAATAACACTTACCACCCTCATCATTTACATAAACAAATCAAATAAAACCCCCAAAATTTCACACAGTTGAACGTGAAAATGGGTTCGATTATGATCTGGGTTTTTCTGAGCTTATTCAGTTTCAATGTCTTAGCCAATCAGATCTTTCCAACTCCTCCAGGTAATCCTTCAATTTTTCAAACAATTTATTTAATTTTGTGTGCTGGGTAATTTAGTAATTTCTAATTAGAGGTCTTGTAGGATGATTAGTGGGTGTTTTTTTTAGAGATTGTAATTAGGGTTAATGGTGGATTTGTATGTAATAGTTGACTTTTTTTTTTGTTTTTGTTGACATATAGTTGGTTTAGGTGAATTACATTAGTGATAATATATGTTCAGAAAGTAGTAAGTTTTTAATTCTTACTACGGAATCGGTGATGCTTACTTTTTTTTCGTAAAGACTCATTTTCTGAGATGGTAAGATGTTTCTGAGGGGAATGTGGGAATCGAACTTGGGACATCTCACCTTTGGTGAGAGTTTTATCGAGTTTTAAATCGCCACCAGGCCACATCCTAGGGGACGGTAATGCTAACGTTAGTTATTAGCTAAGTTGATAACATGTTTATTGCCCATAGAAGGAGAACTTGAATGGATGTTTTAATTGGGGATGATTTTTAGTATTGGATGTGGAAGAAACGTAGAAATGTAGAAGTAATGATATATGTTCAGGGTTTGTGCGTGAAATATGAAAGATTGTGGTGGAAGGTTTCGTAATGATATGTACTCTTTTGAGCTGTAAATGGATTTTAAGACAGTTTCTGGATGTGTTTTTGTTATTGGAAGTTGTAATAATCAGATAATCAACTAGTTTTCCTTCTTTTGTTTATTTACATGAATGGAGCAAAGTCGTATTGATCAGATGATCAGGTTAGATAGTATATATCTAAGCCTCTTGGTCAAGCTTACGTAGTGGCTTTTAGGTTCACGCTCACATTCATGTATTGCTGAAACACTAAGTCTAGGGGTGTGTCAATAGTTGGGTGGTCTTAATTTCATCCCCTCGAGTTTGGTTTCTTTGTATTAATGCTTATGAATAGCATAGGTGACATGATTCCTTATTGTCCATCTATCGTAATCATTTTGTGAGATTGACAAATGGAGAATTGAGAATGGAAGAAAAAGGTATAAATAAAGGGAACTTGGCTATGCAGGGCATGACTCAAAATGAGCGGAAAACTATTTTGATGACAGCTTTTTGTTATCTTTAGGGATGCTAGTATTGTGTAACTTATGATTGATGACATCTGTAAAATACTTGATATATAGACTTTGAATGTTTCTAAATGGTTGATTTTTAGGTGGCTTAAGTCGCAGCTCTCGAGAACCAAATTATGATATTGAGTTCCACACTGAAGATTCACCATTTTTCCCTGTAAGCAACATAATAAACTTCACTTAGCTAAGAATAAAGGGTCAAACGGGTCGAAATTCATCCCACGCGTTTTCAAATGCTTAAGGCTGCGTTTAGTTTGTGAATTTTTTTTTTAATTTTTTCATCTTTATTTTTCTTGAAAAAGAAATGCATTTTATTCCCTACAAAACAAATGAAAATTATGAAAACGCGTTTAGATGGGAAAAAGGGTTTTCATTTTTTGTACGGGAAATGAAAAGGAAATTTTGGAAACAATAAAAAGGAGTTTCCAAAAATTTAGTATTAAAAGTGAAACGTGGAGTTTTTGTTTTCACTGAATTTGTTTTTGAAAAAACTCAATTTGAGCGCATTTTCTGTTTTTTGTGTTTCCCTTGAAAATTTTTCCAAAAAAGTGGATAGTTTTCGCCAACTAAACACACCCTAAACTTCGGCCCACCCAGTTAAAAATAATGGACCCTTTTCGACCAGTATATTCGGCCCACCCAGTTTGTCGCTTCTACATTCTATAGTGTCCATTTGTCTTAGATTGCCTCTATTCATAATATTTATGTTTTTTTTTTTTTTTGCAGGATGATGACCAAGAATCGGTGGTTATTCCAAAAACAAACGGAGATAAGTACTTATGTTACATGCCGAAAGTGGAGAAATTCAAGAGTGGGAAACCGACCATACAGCAAAACACAACCAGCTTAATTTTGGAAACCGAAAAACGTTTCAAGTTAAAGACACCAGATGAACTACTTGAAGCACTTAGGGACCGATGCTTTATCAGGGTTAGTTATTCAACCAAACTAAAAGAAATCACAAAATTAATTACCTCCTATGTTTTCTTTAATCATTCATTTTGAGTAGAGGTGGAAAATTGTCTGAGTTGCGTAATGGGTCAAAACAGGTACTTTTCGTACGGGTCAGGCTCTCTCGCTGCGCTTTTGTCAAATAATCTTACTTTTTTGTGTATATATGATTCATGTGTCACATATGATTACAAAAAATATGTAAGTTTAATAAATCGAAGTTTTGAGTAAAATGATTAGGAGGTTTTCTGCATTAATGTGCACTTTGGGCGACTTTCTACCTGTTTCTGTTAAGCTATATCGGTAAATATATTTTCCAGAACGGTAAATATGAATGCACATTTATTTTGGTAAATATTTGTTGCAGCAAGAAGGTTGGTGGTCATATGAATATTGTTATCAGAAGAAGCTGCGTCAAATTCATGTGGAGGATGAAAGGGTACGAATCGAGATGTATAAGTTTAATAAAAAAATGTAATCGAAATAGTTAATAATCCCTCCCTCCTTCCCACTTTTCAGGTTGTTCAAGAGTTTGTGTTGGGTGAATATGATGCTGAAGCTACAACTGCTTACAACCGTAACCTATCTGACATTTCAACTTTGAAAGATCCTCACTCGAAAGATGCATCACAAAGGTAATGTGGCTTAGGGGTCAAAACAGGCTGGGTCGGGTAACTCGAGTTGACCTGCTCACCGCCAACACTTTTTGCAATGATATCAATAATTTATTATTAAATATGTTTTAATTTTACTCAAATACTTGCAAAATAAAATTTTGGGAACCTATGTTAAATAAAATGAGTTAAAAACTTTAAATTGCGAATTTTACCTTACCGTCTTATTGAAGCAACTTAGAACGTTGTAAACACTTGTGTGTGTATACCTTGGGCGGCTTAAACCGTTTGACTCGTTTCTTTTTTAACTAGTTTTAAGTCTTACTCGCTTTAAAACATTATCTATATAATATAAACCCAAATTTGTTTGTTTTTTCCATAAATACGTTGAAATTGCTGTGAATATTGTCTTATGATTTTTGGGTTTTATCTGACTAATGCAGGTATCATGCTCATCAATACAAAAATGGAACCACTTGTGATCTTACAAATGAGCCTCGAGAAACCGAGGTTTGATCATAAGACTTGGACGATTTTTCTCGATTTCAAATAATGTTACATTATCGGGATTTGTTTTTGTTTGTATATGCAATTTGCAGGTAAGATTTGTGTGTTCTGAACCTAGAGCTATGATTAGTTCCATCACCGAGTTATCAACGTGCAAATACGCACTTACAATCCAATGCCCAACACTTTGCAAACACCCGTAAGTGTTTTTCTTTTGTTAGATTTTCATTCTGTACTTTTTTCTTTCTGATCGTATTTTTCCATCATTTGTAGATTGTTTCAAGAAGAAAGACCAGTTTGGTATACAATCAATTGTAACCCGCTCCCAAAAGATTACAAACAACCGGAAATAGAGGATGACATTACACACCAACACAAGATTGTTATGGTAACAGATAAGGAATCACCATCATCATTGTCGGGTACACATTTAGAAGAATACGCAACATAAAGATGTATGTTTACACCCATCAAATTAACTAATAATCTGATAGAAAGATAGTTTGGCTGATCGCTAATCGTTGTATGATTTATTGTTATTTTGAGGTACAGTAATTTCCAATGATATAGAAAACCAGTAATTTTCAAGATTCAATAAAGGATCTTAGTTAGTAAATGTGTACATATGGTTCGGATTGGGTATCTGTGAGTATTTGAAAATGAAAACCGTAACCGACACGTTATAAACCAGGTGTTTCAAGTATCGGGTTTTTCGGTTTTGGTTCGAGCGGGTCGGCTCGGTTTTTCGGCTTTTTTGAACACCCCTAGGCACCATTTGTCCCGTGTTGCTACCTTCTTTTTGGCAGTAATTAAGTTTTTGATTAGCTTAATGATTTAGGATTTAATCCATTAGAATACACTTTGCGGGGATTTGACTCGTTTTCTTTTTAACTAACTTTTACCCCCCTTTTAACCCGAAGAGATAAAAAGAAACTGAAATTAGTTAAGCTATTAGTAAAACGAGCCAGTATTGACACCGTTAGACGTAAACATATCTCATCAAGTTACTTAGGATACGATCTAAACAAGCCCGTTAGACGTATGGAAATAACGTACATATTCTATTGATAACGTAATATAGCAAAACAAAATTTCCAAAGACGTGACATATTGCCCTTATTCGGATCAAACTAAATCTAAACAACAAAAACAATAATCCCGCTAACGATATAATTAGTATCCCGTTTTCATCTATGTCCTTACAAAATTTATCTATAACCATTTTATGTACATAGAGTTAATCATGATCCACCCTTAATATATTGATTAAGAAAATTAGAGAAGAATCCTCGCTGCGGAACAATTGCTTCTCGAGCATTGCAACCAACATGAAAGTACGCCTAAGAGTCCTGCCTCCCTCGGTTGTAAATTGTCCTCCTCTCGTCTTTGCAAGACTCGTAGAAACTCCTCCCAACTTAACCTCCCATCTCGATTTGTATCAAATAAGAAAAATATCATATCAATCACATCATTGCTTAAAGAAATCCCGCAAACCTGTCATAATGTAAATAAGTCAGTTATTAGTTTAGAGTTACACTCGAACAAGTCATTGCTTAAATGGATGTTGATTTCACCTGTTGAGTTGCTCTTTGGAAATCCTTCTTTGTAAGGAGACCGTTAACTTTTCCAAAACTAAAAATGGCGAGAGATAGAGGTCTTAATTGGGTTCGTAACTCTGCAAATTTCTTGAAATCTTCGAATGTAATGCGGATGTTCTTAAGATTTGGTTCATCTTTTAGTTGTTCAACTCGGTCAAGAAACTTGTTGATGTGGCTCATGTCGGCAGATGCCACCATTGATAGCGCAAAGTCCTTGGCAGATATTGTCCCTCTTGACTTGTAGTCGTAATGAGCGAATTCAAGTGTCAAAATCTGTAGAAAACATAGATCAAAAAAATGTTTTGTCTCTAACTAAAAAATGACCCAAATAAGTCAAACGAGCTGAAAGTCGCTCAAAAGTGTATTTTAATTCATCAAACTTATTACAGCTAGAGTACGAGAGGAATCACAAACCTCGTTATGCAAATCTTTCAAGAACTGAACAAATTTCCCATGAGCAAGGCACGTTTTCCCGTCTTTCCCAAAGAAATACTCAAAAAGACCATCATTTTCAACCGGCGTTGAAACTCTAAGTCCAATACGCATCCCATCCTTATGTCGTGACCCTTGTCGATGTTGAGCTCGCATCAACGCCATTACTTTCTTGAATTCCTCCTTATGGATTTCACTATTCATTGTTTCAAATACGATCACACCACTTAGAGGATACAAGTATAGAATGATAGAAATGATACTACATTTTATTTGGGAAACTTTACCCGTTGTTATCGAGATCAAACATCTTAAAAGCTATGGAGAAACTTGATTCCGGAATGCTTAGTAGCGTAATGAAAAATATATATCTGTCATGAAATTTTCAATTCACTCTTTAGCTTCCCAAAACTATTACATTTAAGAAGTTCCAGTACAAGTTAGAGCGACCAAACTTACTCGGCAAATGAAATAAGCCCATCGTTGTTAGTATCGAAAAGCATGAAGAACTTTGAAGGAGGGCAATGTAATTCACTAGTTACCCACTCTCCTTTTAAGCTTCCTTCACGAACACGAGAAGATTCAGAAGGGGGAAATACCGGCACGACTGCCCTCATCAAATCCGCCGGTGTCATAAACGGCTCACCATCAGGAGATTGGTAAGATGCAAAATACTCAAACACCTATAGTTTCACATTGGAGTGATGAAATATGTTTACAAACATACAAATTCAGCACCTTTATTTTCTTTACGCTTACAAACATATCTAAATTTGTATTAGTCGAGAAATAGTTTGCATATAACATACTTCGATACTACTTTAAGCACCAAAACAAAGATACATATTTTACACGTTTATTTTTTTCACATTTGCCTCCAAAAAGACTCGAACCATGACCTTAAAAAGGGAGACACACACTTCAAACCACTCATATCGCAAGGCCAAAAGGCGCTTTGGTCACAAATTATTTCAAATATTCATAAAACTTTTAAGAAATGATAAATCTTTTACAAGTATACCAACAAATCCTTAATATGTCACTTATCACGATTTCGTTGGATTTTGAGAATGTGGGTCGTTTTGTTGATCAAAATATTGAAATCATGACACGAGACATTAGGACGACTTGTTGGTACATCTGTAAGAGGATTTGATTAATACCTTTTCAGGCGGACTTTGGGTTCTTATTCGTTTTTCGTACTTGAAGAAAACTTTTCTTCTAAACGAATCCGCAAATAAATACTTCTGTTTCTTCTCAGATTCCGTGGACGGGTAATGAGATTCAGAATTCGCGTATGCAAAATTCCTGTTAGGTTGATTTTCAGAAGTAAAATAACAAACCCCTAAGCTCAATCCAACAACTATTCCCGAGGTTAACGATTCAACAAACGATTCAGAATTCTTGTAACTAGATTTCTTTCCAACGTTCAATCTAGAGGTTGGAGATTTAGTGGTTACGAGACGATGGTGGTCGTGGCGATGGCATTGAGAGGAGAAAGCTCGATGGATGGCGAAAAACGACGAAGGTTGTTTTTTTCTGAAGAATGTAGAAGAATAATGCATAGTAACGTAAATTTGGTGATCGTTTTGGATGAGCAGAATGGATGAATGAAAGAATTGAATGATATTTATTTGGATGAATGAGAGTGAATTCTGTTTGTAGGTAGTATTATTTTAGCGGGAATGAAGGTGGTTCGTTCTTTGACTCAGATTTGTTAGTACTAGGTTATGTATTAATCGTATTAGATGTGATGATTACTTAATCCAATCCCGACATGCATGATATGTGTTCGTTAGGGTTAAAGTCTTTATACCCTATAAATAACGTTTAATAATATGTATCTAGTATACACGGTTTCTATTATTTATCATGATAGAGAGCGTGTATGACTTAGTTTGTATTACACCCCGTCAAACATTCAAACCCTAGCTGTCGTTCATTCATTCTTGAAAAGAAAAAAAATTACAACGTTAACTCTGTCACTTCAGTCATAAATTATAAACCGTTTAATGAATCGACACCATTGAATTCGTAATCGAATTCTGAAGAAAAGCAAAGCGGAATCGTAGAAAAAGACCTAACGACGCTCCGTCAAGCGGTGTGACAAGCCGGGAGGTTCAGATCCAAAGAAAAAAAAACGGTTTAGTGTTTTGCTTATAGCTTCGTAATTAAATTCCGAACATAATGTACCCATAATCGTTATGTCCACATCTCTGACGCGTTGTCCCTCTCCGCCCCAAGCAAAAAATATTTATTAACAACTATCTATGTTTTATTTGTATATTTATTTTCGTAACTACAATTTTATTAATGAGTTCCAACTTTTACGATTTCACTGCTCGAACTGTCTGACATGATTAGTTAGCTCAAACCGGACATGTGAGTTTTGGATCCGTTAGAGTTAGGGTAAATAACGTTTAATAATATATTAAACATACGAGGTTTCTATCATTTATTAAGTCGTAGATAAATCCTTTAAATTTTCTTTTTGTCAAATAGATAAAGTTTGAGACAAACATGTCGGGTCATGTTGATGATAATACAAATGCATGATAAATAAGAAAAAAAAGGTTAACAAATCATAAAAAGATATTAAGTAAACCTTAGTTTACTTATATATCATGTCTTATGACAATTACTAGTCTAATGTGTTTGGCATAACCATTCGAGTTTAAACTTAAATTGAAGATGGAGCTTGACCTTGACACAATGTCTATATTGGGTTTATGCATGTAACGGTGTGTTTGGCATACCGGTCATTATATTTAATATGTCAAAAGGTACAAACGATTTCTTAAAGATGACCTAGTTAGACACCGGGTTGTTACAAGTAAATTTCGATGTTTTATTATATTTTGTCAATAGAAATATTCAATCTATTTATGGAACTACAAAGAAAACATTTTATTTCTCAAAAAGAAAACGATGTCATATGAGATCATATGTAAAGTCACTTAACAAGATTGAATTATAACACGCTTCAAACTAGAAATTTAAACTACACATTAATAACTATTTTTTATATATTAAACGTCAAATATTAGACTTACGAATTAATTTACTTAAATCAGTACAAAATTTTAAAATATAGTTTTTCAAATTAAGTTTCGTTTTATATGTGACATGAACATTTTTCATATATATACGTCAGAGTTCAAACATATTTGAAGTACATTGTTCGTCGAGACCCTTAATGTGCCAACATGGCCATCGAAACACGAATACACATATTTTGACACTACATAAATTATTATATGCAACATATATTACATGAGTTTTCAAATTTTCCTTGACTATTGTTCTTAGTTTATAGTGCATCCTTTAACTTGACCCATGGCAAATGTACTATAAAGCTTTATTACAATAATCTTTTTAAAACTCGAAAGTCGAAACCAAAACTATTATATTTAATTTTTTTTTTCACGCTGCATCGTGTGGGTTCCGTACTAGTTATAATAAAAAGTCAACTTCTATCTTACTTAAATAAAAGTCTTAAAACCAAAAAGGATTAAGTCCACTATAAAATAGCAAAAAGCATATATTTTTCTCGGTAAAAATGCGTTTTATTATGACAAAAACAAAACTTTTTTTTAAGAAAATGCATCATATTTAGGAAATCGAATCAATTTGAAAAAAAAAAACTACAAAAGAGAAAAGCAACTTTTTTATGTTATAAAAAAATTATAGAGGTTATTTAACATGATTCTCCAAAAACAAAATTGCAAAAAAACAATTTTTGACTATTTTCAAATCGATTTTAAAGTGTTTTTTTCCGTTTTATTTTTAAAGTTGTTTTTACTGTAAATCAACTCATCTCATTTACACGTTAATTGAGTAAGGAAAAATTTCGACACAAACGTAAAGTAGAAGATATTTATCTAGTCGGGTTTTAGATTCTTCATTCTCGGATTGACTTTTAATCGATAGGATGATATTAAGTTCTTTTACATTAATGACAAACTTAACGAAGGGGCTCCAATGCCGTCTCCGCCCTGCATTTACACAATCAATCAATGACTAAAAATTTGTAACGATTTCCAAAATCACCTCCTACGACCACCACCCATATGATGATACATATATATTTTTTTTATCTAAGTAATCATAATCATACTAATTAGAAGGTATGGACCAATATACAGAATCAAAGACATAATATGGGGTTGTATGCTTGAGCCCGAACCACTTACCCCCACACACTCTTAAATCAGAACATAATGAACCATTAAAAATCGATGTTAACACCAAAAAAGTAGAATGTACAAACTGGCCCGTGTCGTACCTAACTAAAAGGAACATTTTCTAAAATGCTATAAGCATACACCGTTATCTAGTCTTTGGAATTCATTAATTAGCTTATTCGTTAGAACGAGTTGTCGAAGTGTATGTGCCTCCAGGGACGGAGCCAGTAGGGGGGCTGGAGGGTGCTCGGCCCCCCCTAACTGACCTGACGACTACTTTACCTTCATGGCAAAAAACTGTTTTTTATAGCTTATTTGACCGGAATCTATGGAAGTTTTTAAAGAATTGTGAAACAGGTGAAATGAGAAGAAGAGGAAAGTAGATAATAGATTCATGGGGAAGTGGGAATCAAAAGAGTGTCTCGGTAGGTGACAAAAATATGTACTTTTTACATTACATATTAACATTAATTTTAATTAAATATATACATATTTTCTTTTTTGTGAATAAGTAGACAAATTCATGATCTAATTGTATGTTACTACTAGCTTCTAAAAAGACAGTTTATTTTACTATCGGGAAAAAAAATCGAGCTCCCCTCAACATAAATTTCTGGCTCCGTCTCTGTGTGCCTCCATAATATTCATTTAAAAAGCCAAAATCTTTGAAGGGGGTGATGTACGTTACGTATCTACTATGAATATGAATAACAAACAGAAGTTGGATATGCGTTTAGAGCACTCGGAGTGGGGGGTTGTGGGGCTCGTTGTCGCCTCACAACGACCGTTGTGGTCGTTCTCCACTCCGGGTCGCGTCGTTGTGGATCGTCGTTCTCGAGTTCGTTGTGCTGATAACGATTCGTTATGGTTTTTTTTTTTTTTTTTTTTTTTTTCTTTCTTTCTTTTCTTGTTTCTTTTCTTTCTTTTCTTGTCTTCGATTTCTTATTTTTTTTCTTCGATTTGTTCTTCGATTTGTTTTTGCAGGTTGGAGGTGGGAAGAAGATAACCATTTGTTTCCTTTTTATTCTATTTTTTTTTTAATTTATTATTTACATTTTTTACCCTCAAGATTATTACATTTTAAGTTTTTTCTTAATCCTTTTATTTTGTCAATTCATTATTTTAGTTTTTAATTATTGTATTTTGTTTTTATTTTAACTAGAAAGTATCCCGTGCGTTGCACGGGTTTACTTTTTTTGCGTATGTCTTCTTTGGAGTTGCTTATGTCCCTTTTGGAGCTGCTGCATCGTGTTGCTTTGTGTGTTCATAGTCCCAGGCTGTTTGCTCCGTGCATCGTGTTCCTTTGTATAGTTTTGCAAAGAATACATAAGAGGTGGTTAGATTGTATTGTGACAGAAAATGCAAAGATAAAAGTTACGATTTTCATACAAACGAATTTGTTGCAATGTAATAGGAATGAAGATTAGCGTGGTCGAAGCTGGGGAACAAAGTACTACAGATCGAATTGTGGGTGAAAAGACTTTTCACCTGTGTATTGGATCTGTTGTCCCCGGGTTTCGATGGCTGCTGATGTTCATTCCGATTATGTTTCAATAAATTCGTTGTGTTTGACGAATGAGGATGAACTGTAATCATATTGGCTCGAGTGTTCTGTAAACAGGCCGTTTTGGTCCCGCAACATCTGCGTATCGAAAATTTCGAGTTATGGGATTTGGGAAGTGTAGAAATTTTCGATGTGTAGATGTTGAGAAACCACAGCGGCCTGTTTACATACCACTCGAGATATTATGTTTGCAATTCGTTTTTATTCGTTACTAAGTTTTTTGATTGTTTTGTAAAAATAGAGTGTAAGTGAATATACCTGCTTCATTACATTGCTGATTACGTGTTTGCGGACCTGGGACGTGTTTGCGGATCTGTTATCGCAGTAGACAGTAATGGATATTTGTAACAGAGGTTGCTGTATATTCATTTGAAAGTTTCTACAAGTCGAAGGTCGTGTTCTACAGGTATCTGTATAACAGCTAGAAAAACTGTCTTTAGTCCTGTCGAACACGACGATCGACCTGTGTAAACTTTTTATGTAAACTTGCGACTTTCGAAACTTGTAATTATACGCATAGCAATGTGAATTTATTTGTTTCTGGATCGACTACTATCAGCTTATATATATGAAATGTACGAAAGACGGAACTTAGTATATTGGATGACACGTATTAAAAAATCGAACACGTAGCATTACACAAATCAAAAACAGTGGAGGTGGCATATGAGGTGTGCAGCAGAAATAGCAGCTGGCACCCCGTAAATTTATGTTATTTTGAGTCGAGTATTATCGGTTAATCTAAAATTAATTCTTAGTAAGGTATGGATCCTTACTAAATTGTGACGGTCTGGCATTATCTGTGATCGTTGTTTCCTCTGAGTGTTAACGGTCCCAGGTATTTTTGCAAAAAATAGGAGAAAAATCGTTAGATTGTGTTGTAAACGGAAATGTAACTACAAAAGTTGTTCTTTAGATCTTATAATTGAAAGAGTAAATGATGTTTACCTTATTTGTTGTTGGAATATGATTCTCAATCAGTGCAAATATGTGTAATGTTGCTGTGCATTCGTTTCAGAGGTTCTGTATATTGATATGGAATTTTTCACAAGTTGAAGGCCGTGTGCTACAGGCGTCTGTGTAACAATTAATGGAGATACCTTGACCCCTGTGGCACAGGACCCTCAACCTGTGTAAGCTTCCTATTTTCGAACACTGTAATTTTTCACAGAGTAATGTAAGTTTTTTTTTTGTAAATCGACGATAAAAGTGAAAATAAAATTTTCTTTTACCAAGTAAATTCTTTAATAGAGGGGAAAGACGAAGATGTATGTTTTTTTACCTTGCGCTGATTGAATATGGATTGGAGCATTTCGCTGTTCTTTTTTGGTTTAGGGTTTGAAGTGGCGTTGGTGTTTTTGGAGCGGACGAAATTTTTTTAGGGTTTTGCAGTGTTTAAGTTAATATGGGTCTTATTTGGGCTGTAAGTTTGGGCCTGATGGTATGCTATGGTTGTGTCATTTTTTTTTGCCTTAGAAAACAAATTTTGATAGTGTTTGTTATTGATTTCGTTTAGCATCAGGAAAGTTTAGGGTCATGTTTTTTCATTTTGTAATGTGCGATTGGATTATTATTAACGTATAATATAATATCCAAATAAACTAACGTGGTACAGGAAGCACGTACGATTACGTTTCACGTTGTTTACAAAAGTATGTAGTGGATACGTACGTTACCTACGGGTTTTACAAAAGAACGAAATGCATACGATAATATTCGGCGATGTTTACGGAAAGGTGTTATGTATTCCTACGATACCTACAGCTATAGCAAAAATTATGATTTTATATCATCGGCTAACGTTGTTGCTGCTTGTGTTTTTATTTCCTTCTCAGTCCGGGTATCTTTCCTTCTTCGGCTTGCGCAGAGCTGGTAATTTTTCTACAAATGCATATATATGTTTCGTTATGGCTGTTGTTGCTATGGATACGAAAAATATATGCATGTTTATAGTACATGTCGTCTTCCGTTTCATTGTTGTGTCTGTGGAGGGAATTGCGGAAGGAGTATTTTCGAGATCTGTTGTTGTTTATAGAAAATTTAAACAACGTCGTATAATTTTTTATAAACTGAGGAAATTTAAAATCTTTGTTTTGTTAGTGTGGTTAAACTTACCGATGATGTCCGAATTTGTTGTTGTTATTGTCGGCGCTGTTGCGTTTTCGACTGGATCTTTACCTTCGGTGGGTAGTGCACGTTCTTGTTGCGGTGGTGTATCTGATTCCGATTGGACCCCTAAAATGTAAGAACATTCGATTGTAGTAAACGACATTTTGTAAGTTTCCTATTGTTTGTATCGTGAGATAAGTGCGGTGTACATGCATTTTCGTTATATGGAAATTTACAACGATATTTTTTCAACTGTCATTGGTCTTACCGATAGCTTCTGAACCTGTCTTTGTTGCTACGGTCTCTTGTGTAGTATGTTCTGAGGTTTCCTGTTTTTCTGCCTTTTCGGCTTCGCTGGTTATCCCTGACACATGAAAACGATAATCAGCAATAACTATATATGATTAACAATGTCGCGTTCAATAAAACTACCGTCAATATCACGTGTGTGTGCAAATATTTTATGCAATACTGCTTCGACTATAGTAGGGGTGCCTGTACAGTATGCAGAACAGTAAATAATATGTATATCATGGACATTGCTATTTTGAGTGATAACCTTCGGTCTCGAATGTAAGTTGTCTAGCAACTGTTTGTGCCTCATTATTCTTCGGACTGTTTGATTGTATCGCAACAGTCTCTGGAGTAAGTACATGTGGTGATATAGGTGTTGCTGTAGTTGTAGTCGGTTGCTTGGGTGCCGGAGTATCGGGCGATGGCGGTGGTGGTTGAACGGAAATCGAGTCTTTTTTGACTATTATAAAACTGAAGTTGTTCGGATTTGACTTTTTGGTCATTTCTATATAGAACCTGTTTGTATTCATTCCGTGTATTCTGAACGATGGCGGCATGGTCTTTCGGTCTTCGTAACCATCGTTTATTATGACTTCCTTACATGTCTTTCCAATCAACGACTGCATGCAACTATCTGTTATCATTGCTTGCAAATTTCCAGTCCCGTCCGAAATTGTGACTTTTACGTTATAACTGCATATAATTTGACATGATTAGTTTTGTTGCAAAATTTTCTGAACGTATTATTACATAGTGTTTTGAATCTTACAAAAAATTTGGTATCGATTTTTGACCGTGGTTTGGACAAAACCACGATTCGTTTTGCTTTGACATCTGTCCCTTACAATCTGGACATGAGGCTATATACCAGGAGTTCTCTATGTGTTCTTCGATTATCCTGGCCTCTATTGAAATTGCCTTTCGCTGCGACAGCATAATTATGCAATGTTGTTTCGTTACCTATGTTGTTAAATATTCGCTGCTGCAAAAAAATCATACAGGGGTAATTAGAAAGATTACCAGTAGAGCTTCGTACACCTGGGACTGCAAGTCGTTTATTGTCATATTGTTGTTTGAAACACTCTCCGAGGACTGTGCATCTGTTGGTATCGCGTGTTCACTATGTTCGGACTGTGTGGGCAGCTTTGGATTGATAATGATATGTGTTGCATCAGTAGACGACAATTTCAAAGTGTCTGGTATATTTTACACGCAAAGTAAGTTTGTGGAGTATAAAGGCATTCTGATATGAATATTCATCGCCTGAAAAGCATAATTTAAATATAATGTATGTATATTTTACTCGCAAATGTCGTTGGTTTGACGTTGGTGACCGCCAGTAATGTTTCCGTTGTTACGGAGGACAACGCAGTTGTGTTAACCTTCTCGGGATTCTGCATACATTCTGTCCACACAGTGACTGTTATGTCTTGTCCGCTGTAAGATGAGTAAAGTTAAGTATGGAGAAAAATGCGGTAAATGTTAAATAAAGCTGTGGGAAGATTTACTGTTTTTACACATACCCGGAAGCTGTTAGAGTCAGAAGTAAAAACGGGTCGCCGTTTTTCTTAGTAGCCAACTTCTGCCGTTTGTAGTTTCCAATAAAATCTGTAATTGTTGTTTCGTTCTTGTTAATACAAAATTAATATACATTTTAGTAATATATCATATAGTCTGCGATGCTGCATTTACCTGGGTTATATGTTGGTGTGTCGAGAAAAGCATATAGTTTGTCTATCGGTGTAAAGTTAAACGATGTTTCTGGAATTTTTTTGTCATCTTCGATCATATCTATCTTGGAAGCTTCCCCTGC
>CAJVGC010000582.1:62654162-62818236 GCA_910822075.1 Senecio squalidus
TCGATCTCCTCCTCACTGGGATCCTCATCGCGGGGCTCCTCCTCACTAGGATCCTCCTCCTCGTCCTCCTCATAAGGGTCGGTCTCCATCGGCTGGGATGGGTTGACGATCTCGTCGGTCATATGCTAGGTGAAACATGTGGAAGATGACATGTGATCCTAACATGGGATGAGGAAATGTCCATATCTATATCGGAGTTGAAGCCAGATAGGTCGACAGTAGGGATAGGGAGGTATTCGTCCTTAGAGTCGGACAGTATGATGTAGTGAGGGGTTACATGCTGTGGCAAGTCCCCAAATGGTCGTAAATAATAAACGTATAAAAGTTTAGTAGTGCGGAAGCAATTTAGTTTGTATAACACAGTTATAGCCTAGGAATATTAATGCAACCTAGTTCGCTATAAACCAGAGCTCTGATACCAATCTGTCACACCCCCAAATCTCGTGTTCCCGAAACTCGAGGTGTTGACTTCATGGGTCCCAGATAGCAATGATATATAGGCGAACGACCTCTATATGAGTCGTTTTAAAAAAAACATACATTCATTGATATTGAAAATCAGAGTTTTACATGATTAAGGAAACGTGTTACCACTTCACAAAACAAAGATTTATATTACATAACTTAAAAGAAAATAAGTAATGCAAGGGAAATCTCCCAAAAGCGTGAGTTGAAATATGCGACTCTGTCATACCCAAACTCCCTCCGTCGAAAGCCCTTTCGACTAAGCACCCTGAGACATACATGCTAAAGTCAACATAAAGTTGGTGAATTCATAGGTTTAGTTTAGTAATAAAGTGGACCACAAGATTTCCGTTTAAGTAAAGTCTTACGGTTGCACCTAAGCTCATGACATCGAAGCGTAACAAAGTTCCTTACCCCATAAGTGTTCCTATGTTATAGCCAAATAACATATATAGTTTCAAAAGTAAAGCACCCTACTCGAGTCACGAGTTAGTTGTGGTAGACGTGGGTTACACTCGTCTAGCCGTTGGGTGAGGCTTGTCAAACCCTAATAGATCTATCCAATACAATCGGCTTAAGTCCTTAACTAACGATTCATGATAGGGGAATTTCCTTTGGCTTAGTGGTAACAACTAGTAAAGGTTTTAAGTACTTGTGTCCATAAGTAAAGAGCATGTATCTCACCCCAAGTATGTAATAAAAACAAGTAAAAAGCGGGGCTATGAACTCACCTTAGCAAGCCAACTAAAAGTAATGAGGCAGTGTGTGTAAGCCAACACGTAGGAGTCTCAAATCCGAGAATCAAGTAGGTCTAACCTTGACCTATTAAGTTTTAGAATTTAGGTTTTTATATTCTAGTCCAATGCACATGAAAATGTATGTATATGTATGAATAAGGTAGGGTTAGGCTTCGGGTTTGATAATAATAAACTAAAACCGTTCGGGCCATTATATACAAGACCATTCTATAATCGCATGCGGAGCTAGGACATTTTAAATCGTAAATCCAACAAGCTCGGCACTACGAAATATCGAGATGGAATCATTGCATACAAAGCTCCCTAGTATTGTGTTATTGCTATTATTATCGAGTTAGTTTTTAAAAGTTAGTTTTTATAAAAGTTTATAAAAACTCAGCAAGTATCTTTAAGTTTTACCCAACTTTAAAGTAATATATCTCGCCCGTTTCTTATCCGATTTTAATGAATCTTATATAGAAACGACAGCGTTTGAAATACCTTTCATATGGTTTAGGCCTTGAAACCAGATTAAAAATCTACTGATATTTATAACATAAATACTAACAGTAGGTTTTAGGGTTTTCTCAAAGTACATGCTAACTTGAAAATATCATAACTCCTTGGTCGTTTATCCGTTTTTAGTGTTCTTTTTATGGAAATGTAGACATTTGATTTATCTTTCAAATGCCACAGGTCTCATGGCATAATTCAAAACCATTTTTCCCAGTTTTAATAAAAGGTCCGCTGGTATGCAGTTTGGGGTTCAAGGGATTAGGTCAAACTTCAAAATGGTATATCTTGCTCGATATTTATCCGTTTCTAACGAATCTTATATCGAAACGACCGGGTTTAAAATATCTTTCAAATGCCACTGGTCTCGTGGTCTAATTTAAAGCAGAACGTTTTTAATGGTCAAAATAGTCTACTGACCTGTTGTTGTTTTTCCAGAAATTATGATAACTTTAAAATACCGTATCTCATTCGTTATTTATCCGTTTTTAATGAATTTGATATCGAAACGACCGTGTTTGAGTTATCTTTTAGATGATATAGGTCTCATAGTCTGGTTTGAAATATAGTTTTCCCGAGGTCATGGTGAACAGTCGGATATACAGTGGGTTTTTCAAGTTTTGTTTTTTAAACACTTCTTTATATGTAACATGTTTATGAATATGTTCTATATGTAATATGATATATGAACTATAAAACATGATATAAGAAGTATCAAATATGTAAAAAGGCCGGTTAGTAATAACATACCTAAGTGTTATGTATGGAGATCTTGATGCAACTTTCAAACTACCAAGGGTTGATTCTAAGTTCTTGTATGAAATATGTGTGAGTGGGATTTTGTGTTGGTGATTCTCCTTGGTTCTTCTCTTGGCCAAAATTTAAAGAGCAAGGAGGGACTTGGTGGTGAATGAGCAAGTGAAATGGATGGAAGGGGTCTAGTATTTATAGCCAAAGGAGAGAGTGGAGTCATGAGTGCTAGCACAATGGGAGGTATGGTCTATTGAGTTCAATAGTGAATGGTCAAGTGTGTAAGTGACTAAACCCATGTGACACCACCAACTCATTTAACTAGTCAAGCAAGCAACAAACAACTTGTAGATGATTATTTAAAATTGTCATTTTTGCAAACTCTAGGGTCCTAAGTGAAGTCCCTTGTATGCTTAGGGTGTTTTGTGAAGTTGTGTACTTTATCATATCTATATATATATATATATATATATATATATATATATATATATATATATATATATATATATAATATATATATGCATGCAAAGTTCTATACATGCAAAGTTGATGCCTAAATCATGATTTATGCATGAAATATTGGACTAGAATATTGTTGTAAAAATGTTTATTTTATGTGAATATTTGATCCGGTATACCTAATCCCAGTATCCGTATATGTTTTTGACGTAGTTAACCAGTATCATTTATGTATAGGTTGACCTACCGTTCGTAAATAAATCAAAACATATACAAGTTGAGTAATAGTGTTAAAAGAATTTAGTCGGAGTGAACCTGGATTTTCGCGGGTTGTCACAAAAATGTTTATAGTTGATTTGGAAGTTGAAATCGCAGTTGTTTAGGTTCTACATATTGATAATCGGTGATGTGATAAGGAATTGCTAAGTAACTGTTGAAAATAGTTTTAGTTGATTTGATAGCTTTTCTGGTAGTTGTTAAGGACTAGGATGCTGCAAATATTTTCAGTTGATTAGAACTTGATAGTTATGAATTATGATCTTTGTATGTTTGCTATGAGATCGAGTATTGATTGATGATGTGATTATGAATTTCGAATAACTGTTTAAAAAGTGTTCGGTTGGTTTGAAAGTTATAGGGTAGACGTCGGTTATCACTTTTATTCCCGTTCTGAAATGGTTGCCATTGGTCTACACAGTCACTGGCTTAATGGCATTGACTATATGGGGGAAGCCTACAGTAAAATGGTAATATCCAGATTTTTACAAAAACATTATTTGGTAATTTAATCATCAAAAATGGTATTGCAGTAGGAGCTCAAAGGGTACACATTCCCAATAGCTATAACAATTGTTCTGTCTGGTCAATATGAAGATGACCAGGATAACTCGGATGATATCGTTTATACTGGTCAAGGTGGAAACGATTTGAATGGTGGTAAGCGTCAAATCAAAGATCAAGAGATGAAAACGGGTAATTTGGCTTTAAAGGTACTCCCCATCATTCCTCTTGTCATTCACGTCTAGTTATCTTTCACTATATTTCCTTACCACTTGTGCTTGGAACATATGAAACAAAATTACAGAAATGTGCATCTTTGTTTCTTCTTCCACTTCTACTTTTTATTTCTATTTGCTCCTTTTCTGCCGCTCTACTTCTTAACAAAAATCTACATTCTTCTATGTATACAGAATAGTAAGGAACAATCTATACCTGTCAGAGTCATTCGAAAACGCACAGATGACCATCATACTATAATATACACATATGATGGTTTGTACGAGGTAAATACTAAGTTTTTTCTTTATCCCGCTCATGAAGTTATAGGTGTTTTATTTTTATTTAAGATGATTGATGAACATAATTGGTATATCGTGGTTTCAGGTATCTGATTGTTGGCCCGCAGAAGGAGTCTCCGGTTATATTGTTTATAAATATCGTCTAAAGAGGCTTAAAGGACAGCCTAAATTGACAGGAAATCAGGTTACCTCATCTATTACTTCTATTCTAAACAAAATAAGCATATACAATATATTATCCGTTTATTTATCTGATGCTTTAACAAGCAAGACATTAAACGTTAGCCAATATATTGCTTATTTAATTTAGTATCCTGTATGCAGTTTGATTATCATATAGCATCTTATGGATTTATCATTTAATATCTACTTCCTATTTGAATTTTATAAAATAGGTTCAATATAGCAACGGGCGTTCCTCAAGGGTTCCTGTTAAAGCACCCAAGTATGACTTAATTAATACAATACATGTGTTTTCTTTCATATATAGAAGTTATAACTACAGATGGGACTTAATTAATTGATTTACCTTTTCAAGGTTGGTGTGCCTGGATATAACCGAAGGTCAAGAAGAAGTGCATATACCTGTTACTAATACCATTGATGATGCCACTATCTCTGGTAACTTTATCATCCATTCAACTAATATTTCTCCATGTTTTTATTTCTCAGCTGATCTATTTTTTTGTGTTGATTTAATAATTTGGTTTGGTTCTTGCTTGTTTAACTAAGATCTCAATTTATTGAAATTTGATAGGGTTTATGTATTCAAAGTGCAATCAAGTTTTGAGTAATATTAAACTTCCTCCAAATGCGGGTGGGTGCCAATGCAAAGGAAATTGCACCAATCCAAAAATTTGTGCTTGTGCTAGACTTAACGGTTCTGATTTTCCTTATGTACAAAGTGATGGGGGCAGGTTAGTACCTACAATATTAATATTTGGTTGATTTTTGTTACTATATTTAGCTTCTATGGATTTTCTACTAAGGTTTTTTTTTTTTTTTTTTTTTTTTTTGCGAGTTTATTGAATAGCTTATTTCTTGAAATATTGTGTGTTTTAGATTGATAGAAGCAAAAGATGTTGTTTTTGAATGTGGACCCAATTGTGGATGCGGACCTGGTTGCATTAACCGCATATCCCAACGAGGGATAAAATATCATCTGGAGGTGTGTTTAATACATCCATTTTTGTATTTACTATCATTATGCAACCATAGGATTTTGAATCAGTTTTTGTTTGAACAGATTTTCCGTACTAGTGACAGAGGGTGGGCCGTGAAGACGAGAGATTTTATCCCTTCTGGTGCACCAGTATGTGAATACATGGGAGAGATCAGGAGGACCAGCGATCTGAACAATGCTGATGGAAATGAATATATTTTTGAAATTGATTGCTGGCAAACAATGAATGAGATTGGAGGAAGAGAGGTGAGTATAGATAGAGTTAAGATCATTTTATTCTAACACACAGTAAGTAGTATTACATATTATTTATTTATTTTGTGATTTTCAGAGGAGGTTGGGTGATGTGTCGGAATCTGTAAGTAGTAAAATAGAGAAAGCAGGAGAGATGGGTGAGCCGGAGCCTGAGTTTTGCATAGATGCGGGGCGTTTGGGTAATGTTGCAAGGTTTATTAACCACAGCTGTGAACCCAACCTTTTTGTTCAGTGTGTTTTAAGTTCACACCATGATCTAAAACTTGCGCGAATCGTTCTGTTTGCTTCGGACAACATACCACCTATGCAGGTAAAACAATAAGCTTTGCTTTCATAGTTTAGATGGGGGGCTAAGGAGAAAAGAATTGTTTGTTTGAATATGCAGGAAGTTACATATGACTATGGTTATGCTTTCATAGTTCTGGCAATAGTGTTTAGTTTGGTTGTGATACAGAATGAATTAGAGACTGAAGAAGCCAACTCTACGTTGACACCGGCTGAAATATGTTTGAAGCAGCTAAAGCATATTCCTGGACATATTAACAAGATTCAAAGATTGTATGTTATAAGAAAGATGATGTTTTTAGTCTTCATTCATGTTAGATGTTATATTTCTTTAATAATAACATGGTAGAGAAACGGATACAATTGTTGATATGTTATGGCATTGAATACATTCTCTTCTATGTTTGGATTAAATTGCGTTATTATAACAAGTCAAGAATTTTAGTTTCCGTTTTGGTAAAAGGAAAAGGTGCCAAGAACCCGGGTATAATGTGGTTGTTGGAGACTTGTGGATGGTGACGACTTTTTCGTCACCAATCAACATAAATAGTGACGACCATCTGGTCTCTAACAAATCGGTGACGAGGGTACTTGGTCACCCATTGTTTGAAGTTGTATTTACCATCGTCCAATCAGTGACGACTTTTTCGTCACTATTTGGTGACGAAACTGGTTGTGGTCACCAATTGTAATTAGTGACGGACCTTTAGTGACGACTGGTGACCACTTTTATTTGGTCACTAATCACTTTTGGTGACGAAATTAGTGCTTTTTGTGACGAAACCCTCTTGTCACTAAAAGCACTTTTTCTTGTAGTGCACTTAAATCCTTAATTAGTTGACAATATTTTTTGGTTTAAGCTAACAAAGTTTAAAATCTTCTACTAATGAAGATATTGTTGATTTGGCTAATTGTATTGAATCGGTTACATATGACCTTCGAGATGAAATTTATAACACCATGTGAACCTAAGGAGATGAAGGAGGATTTCGATCGATCATATCAAACAATTCATCTCCAATTCCAAACCCGAGCATTCTTGCCATGTCTTTAACCTTCAATCTAGGCTTTGGGACATCATTTTCTTTCAACCAAGAGTATGTTATAAACACTTTGTTCATTATGAACAATTCTAATGCCTCAGGATTGAAGACTACACCCATTCTCATACTCATCTGAAAATAATCAAAAGATATTAGTAGTTATCTCTTGATTAATTTGAGTCGTGTTTTATTTGTAACGAGTACGATAAGTCAAATGAAAGTTATAGTTTAAAAGGAAACATGTCATCAGGGTAGAAAAGTAGAAAATAATGTTTCTAATCATATTTTAAACACACTAATTATTAAGAAAATAAGCATTTGGAACTTTTTGAACAAATGTGTTTTATACTTCGAGTCGACCCATCCAATTTGCCACCTCTACTCGTAGTGTATACAATATACCTGGTGAGGAACTAACATGGCAGCATAGCGTGCAAGTTCTCCAGCTCGCCAATCCAATAGGACTGGAAGCCATGGATATGTTGCATCAAGTCTAACAAACCATAATCTTATATCGGGGAATTCTGATAGTTCCCGAGGATCATGTTCATCGTCTCTGACATAATTAACTGTAAATCCTATCGAGCGGTCCAAAAATTCCCTTGGATCGACTACAAAAAGATGACTATCAAAAATCAACAAATTGCATGTTTGCTTTTATGTTACATTGATTTCATGTAATGATACTAACCAGAAGAAGTTGTAGAAATTCCTGTGGCGTTGGAAAATGGAGATAAATCTAGACGACGAATATCGTCATTGTTGATGACTACTTCATATCTACCTTCTTTTGGAGGCATTGGTGGAGGGGCTGGTTCCATATCTGTAGGTTTAGTGACAATAAATTTTTGTTAACAAGCGTCTTCAAGTAATGTAATTTACTAACGGATTCAGGGTGTTGGTAATAATTTTTTTTTTCTAGTAGTATAGTACCCTTTTACATAACCTAAGTTATCCAAACTTGAAATTTATTTTACTGTACATTTCTCGATTTCAAGGCTAAACATGCGTCTAAAAGGACTGCTTATTTTCTTTAGACACTTGTCGAGTAGCAACCTTTTGGCATTGTTGTGGTTTATCTGTTTTGTATAGTGTTTATCATAGATCGTTTCTAACATAATTAACGATTATGTTTCCACAGTCTAAAACAACTCTTGTCGATCTTCTGAGCTGAAGATATTTTGTTTGAATGTTCGGTTTGGGATTTGTGATTAGTTTTCATGAAAATATGGAAAAGTGTTCGGTTTAGATAAAAAATGATAGCTTATTTGTAATAATATGAAAAGTTATAGTATTAAGTTTGAGATTTTAACAAAAATGATGGTTTGTTTGTAATAGTATGGAAGAATTAGTTTTCATAAAACGTAAAAGCCAAAAACACCAAAAAAGAAGAGAGAGTGTAATTTGACAATGAGTATAAAGCACATACTTTCTTGTTCGTCATATAATGAGAGGTCAAAATTTCCACTTGGATTGAATGCTACTGAGACTGCAACTTGGCCTCTTTCTCGACTGAATTGCGAAGAGAACGAGAAATCTGAGATGGGTTTGAAGAAAAATGATGGATTTAGTGAAGGAATTGTTTGGTTTAATGTGGAAGAGAGTGGTGAAAATGGCTTGATAGAAGCCATAGATGTGCTTCTTGCTAAGGTTCAAGTGATTCTTTTTTTTTTGGTTTATCTACTTTTGTTTATGGCCTGGTGTTTGTAGATATATCCTTTTGGGCTTTATTTTAATGGACCTCAAGTTAGGCAATATTTGAATTTTTTTTTTTGGATTACCAAAGTTATGACCCATATTTCTAGTCCAACGGCCCAAACATAACAAAAATGTTTTAACAGAATGTGGACATAAATCATTGACACTCAGGTGCTGTTCTTTTAAACCAAAGGTTTTTCCTCTGAATCTGAATACCAGCTCTGAATAATCAGAGGTGATCCAAAACTCTGAATCTGAATCAATATATTATGTTCTTTTTTCCTTCGTAACATCTGTTTTACTATATTAGTACTAAACTGTTTCATTTATAAAACGTCTTAAATAAAAACATTCATAAAATGTTCAAACATAGTGGCAACATTTTTCAAATAAAGATAATATTCAAACAACATTTTCAACATTTTTGCATTAATTGTGCCGCAAGTTGATCTCGACAATTGATCATATATTGTTGATCTGTTGTATTTCCATGTGGTTGAACCTCGTTCTCATCATACTCGTCTCCATCTTGTACATTCTCGTTAGCATGTACTTCACCTCGATTATATTCGGAGAAAAAATCAACACTTAATCCTTCTTTTCGTATAAAAATATGAATAGCAAAGCATGCAATAGTAATATCTCTTTGTTTCACCAAAGAATACGGAGTCATTCTCTTCAAGATGGGAAAACGTGCTTTCAAAACACCAAAAGCACGCTCAATCACGTTTCTAAGTTGAGCGTGATTGAACAAATTAATAAACTAATTGTCTAACATCAATTTCAAGATATAAAAATAATTAACAAAAGAAAAGTTCACATAAAAGTCAATGTAATAGTAGGAGTTTATAGGCAATCGAAAACAAATACATATTAAAAAAAAATTATATCACCTAAATCTAACAAACAATCATCAATATCAACTTATATAACGAAATCAAGTGACAAACCATTGAAAAAAAATCAAAAATTATTTGAATTTAAGGATGGAAAACTTACCGGTGAAGAGAAAGAGGTAATCAGAAGTAAAAAGAGGTTTTTCATGTAGGGTTGGATCAGAGGTAAAAAGAGGTTTTTTGTCTCTGGTTGGAAAAAAAAAAGAACAACAAAATTTTTAAAACCTCTGACCGGGTCAGAGTTCAGAGGCTATTAAGACTTTTTTTTTAAAAAAGAACAGCACCTCAATCATGTTTAAACTGATGCACAAGATCAAACCATCTGTAGGAAATTCCGGAGTGTTTGATTTTGGATATTTAATGAGCTTACTTAAATTTTGATAATCGTATTTTTATTATAGTATAAGCTCGTATATTTGGAATATATTAAATGTGAAAAGGGATAACTTCTATTTTTACTTTTAGTTAGATTTAGAACGTAAGAATTTACAAAGTGACAGAAGGCAAGCGGGCAACAAGCTGCGTCGCTAACCCTTTTTGGATTGCAAAGCCAATACGTTTAAAAACTACATCAAAACGTCTAGGAGTCATAACATTGCTATGCATAACCCGTTGAAATCTACTGAGTAGCTCTACCGCCTCCGGTGCAAGGAAAACGAAGGTATCAAAAGTAAAGGGAATAAACACGTTCGACTCCATAATAAGATTAGTTACTTCAATGTGTAACATGTAGATTATACGCATATTCACTTTTCTAATTTAAATCTTAGATGTATTATTCTGTATAAAACTCGTAATAAAACTTTTAGATTCATTCCGAAATCTACCAATGAGACGTATACATCATTTCTCATAAATCAATAACTATTTTTAGCTTGTATTCATGCCACATCCTCACTTTTGAAGGTTGTATACTAGTATTATTTCAAAGTCGTCAAAACAAGGATGGTGTGAAGATATTAAATTATGTGTTTAATGCATAAATTTCTTATTTAAAATAAATTATTTTATTTATTTAACTCAAGTAATAGTTTATGTAGAAACTATCGTTATTTGGTTGACCAGTCAAAAATTACCGGTGTAATAAACAATCATATAACATCTTCAATTTTGAGTCACACCATGTTGTGTTTAAAAATCCAAGACATAAACAATAATTACTAGTACCATAGACCTCCAACAAATATTTTATGTAAGTTAAATGAATTAAAATATAGTTAATATGATTAATCAAAGTTGTATTCATTTATTATCAGATTAAACAGATTTGTTAATAGTTTTATAATGTTTTTATCCTTTATTTTCTATAACTTAATGTTTTTATAATCACTAAATTTTCTTGAAAATTTTTCACCTTACCTTTTAATTAAACAAAAGTAATATTTAAATAAAATTTTTAAACCTTCTGCTCTATATTTATTATCTGTAGAGAAGATTCACATAATTAAAAAAAAAGAAAAAGGATCTATTATACATTCTACAACTAATAAAATTATTCTTTATTGTTTTAAATCTTTTATGATTTGTTGAAATTGAAAACAAAAAAAAACAACACTTTTTTGACAACCGAAAAGCAAAATAGACAATAAATTTAAGACATAATTTAATATAACCAAAACTTTCAAATTTTCACACATATTCATCAAATGAATAACTATACACACATATAAACATAATCAAATAAAAACTTATTTTTCATAAAAATCATAAATACTTTACAATTTTACAAATCAACAATAATACATAATAAATTTTAAAGCAATATACAATTTATATCCAAATATACATAATAAATTTTAAAGCAATATACATAATTTTTAGTATTGTAGTTAGTAATATATTATTGGTAGGAGTAGAATTTTTATATATGATTACGGATCTCGGTAGTCTTTGTGATCATAGATCACTAGCAGTTTATTATCACTAATCCTTCTTATCATATTCCTGTGGATTTTACTCTTATCTTAGCAGGTATCATGATCAACTAATATGACCGTCGAAGACAAGGTCTGAGTCAAACATAAAACACTTGATATGAACGATGAAAAAGTAGTCTAATAGAGATCCGACATATCTCGGAGTTGGAAAGATCCCACATATCTCGCTATAGTTGTTATTTTCATTTTTGTTATATATAGATGCAGTAATCGATATAGGAAAACAAACAATTTTACCGAAATACTCACCTGAATCACAACACATACACTTAAAATAGATTATTTGTGCTTATTATTAGTATTATTAGTATTTTTATCAGTATATAAGCAAAGGCAAAGGATTATTATCCATTTCTGGGGTTTTATGTCGGCAATCCAAAATATTAAGGGCTTTTCTCGTAAACAACTGTTTTCATTTCCTATTTACGTATTTCTTAATCATCTTTTATAAATTATGTTTTGATCAGTTATCCGATTATCATACCACTTTACCTTACTTTACTAGTTTGATCGCGAAATTATCTTTGATAGTTTTTGATCAAAACAATTATTAAATAATTACTGATTAATTTGTTTTATGTACGTCAAGAATGATCTTTAAAGTACAAAAACGGTTTATATTAATTAAAAATATGAAGGATTTCAATCTATATATTTCATAGAATTATGCTAGTATGTAGTATATTGAATTATGGATAAAACCTCATGATCACAAAACAGATCATATGAAAACGAAAACCAAAACAAGAATATCAACGTTTTATTTGTTCAGAATTATTATTTTTTAGAACTATATTTTGATTGGTTTTCTTGCTCATCTTCCACCTCTTTGTATTATTAGTACATACATACATACCATTGGGCTCTGCCTCAACGTTACTACCACCGTAAATACCCACGACCCACATGTGTCCCAATTGAGGTCGGGGGTTCGACCCTAAGCACCAGTGGCGATTTATGGTCGGTAATTTACCCGGCGTTGATGTCTCTTGTAGATGGGACGGACGGGTACCAATATGGTACACAGGCTCAGAGGGTGTTTGACAAGATAATTTTTTTTTTAAGTACATACATACATATCAAATTGAATATTTATTAATAAAATATAGTACTATAGTACATAACTTATGATAAAATAACATTAATTTAACCATGGAATCTGAACAACACATTAAGTCGGTTTATAAAACACATTGGGATGCAAAAAACTTCGTAAGTAGGGTTTAAAACTCGAGTTCCAAAACGTTGTCTCCGCTCGGATCTTTTCTATCAAACCAACTACTTTATTTATTAATTTACTCGTATTAAGCTTTTTTACTATTTAAAATCATTATGTCACATGGACCTAATTGATTGGTCAAAATTATAAAAGTAACACTTCAAATTTCCCAATTTTGCAGGATTGGAAATTAAGTTGGGATCAAATAAGATCATTTTCACACTTAGTACTAAAGATAGCTTAATGTTATGGATGTGTTTGACACAATGGCTTATTAGGGCCTATAGATGTTTAAACGTATTAATTTTTATTAGGGCCTATAGATGTTTAAACGTATTAATTTTTAGAAGTACTTTATAAATTCCGTTTGGTTCAATTATCAAAAATATAGGTTTTAATAAACCCAAAACAATAAGTCACTTGAAATAGTTTATTAAAGTATCTGAACTTATGGTAAAATAAATTGCATAAATACTTTTGATTTTAATTGAAACGTTTTATATTTTTTTTTTATGTCTCTTTAGAGTTATAAATTTAAGTTTCAACTCAATCTACTTACGTCAAACACAAATATAAGTTGCTTCTTTACAAAAATTCAGTTTGGATAAAAAAGATCAAAGAGTTAAGAGTTCTTAGTCGTAACAAACTTAGTTTGCTAGAAGATGGGAAATTAAGTAGCGATCGAGTACATGCAAGCTTACGAGTAGTCACAAATGTTCTTAACTTATCGAACGACATGTTCTATGATTAACTTTTGTCTAAGATCTTTTATACGTTATTGCATTAGACTTTATTCATTAAAAAAATTGTTTCAATACTCTCAATTTTAGTCAAGTATCCGTCACAAAAATTAAGATAATATAGTTGCTATTGGAAATATAGTTTACCAAAAATAAAGCAATAAATTAATAAAAAAAAATATACAAAACCTTTGCTTGGAATTGGGAATCACGTGATACCATTAAGACAAAACACCCCGACCAAGTAATTAATTAACCCATAAAAAACATCATATATGGAGAGAGTAGTTGCATGAGTGAAAGTGTCTTATAATATTTAAAAATTCAAAAATAAAAAGAAAGAAATACAAAAAAAATGTTAAAAATTATTATTTCCATCTAATTTATCTTTCAACACATTGGTGATCTTTGGGGAATTCCCTTTCTTCTACTCATGTTTATGGCCATGTCCTCTTCCGAATGAACCTTGTTAGAAAACCTTTCACAAGTATAAAGTCCACTCCTTTTCTTCCTTACGAACCCGGTGCACATCATGCTCATTGTTTCAGATGAACCAGATGAGCCCGACCCCGGACTCATTGGATCATCTGAGTCCACAATGGTTGAGTGGGGCGTCTCGTTTGTCATGTCATCGTCCCCACAATCATTAGGAATGAAGAAATCAGGACCAAGTTTTAATGAAGTACATACCCTTAGAAATGGTGTGAGGTCTCTATAATGTTTGAGCATAAAATCCACCTGAAATAGTAATAGCACTATGCTTAATGCTTAATTACGTTTATACATGGTCATATATGTACTTTTATACTCAAACAAATATACACATAAATACATAAATATATGTATGTATGGTAACAGGTTTCCTATGCATAATTCAAGTTTGTAAAGTACTAGATTATTGTTCCGCGATAACGTGGACAAAAATAAAATTGAATCGTATTTATTTAGATTTTAAGTTATCAAAATTCTAATCCCATATTACTAATCGAAGATATGAACAGAATTACAATACCTTATATGTACTTTTATACTCAAACAAATATACACATAAACACATAAATATATGTATGTATGGTAACAGGTTTCCTATGCATAATTCAAGTTTGTATATTACTAGATTATTGTCCCGCGATAACAGGGATAAAAAGTAAAATTGAATCGTATTTATGTAGATTTTAAGTTATCAAAATTCTAATCGCATATTACTAATCGAAGATATGAAGAGAATTACAATACCTTACACCCTAAAGAGCAATGAATAAAGGGTTCTTGGAGGCTTCTATCACAAGAAGTGCAATAGTTCACTGCTCCTTTAAATTGTCTATTTTGAGGTCTCTTCTTGATGAACACCACTTTTGCACTATTAATCGTATACGCCTAGCAAGATCAACAAGTACTAATTAGTGGAATTATGCTTAACTACCTTAAGAATTGTACAAATATCGTATTTTTCACAACTTACTTGCACGTTGGAGCAATCGATAAGCCTTTCGAGATCTTCCAGCCGTATAACTTCATGATATACGTAACGCCGAACCTGAAGGAGTCTATGGAACCGATGAGTATGCCAACAGTGTGGACATATGCTAGTGCAACAATCCACACATAAAATATTCTTCTCGTTTTTCTTCGAGTTTTCGTGAATTGGGCATGGTGTAAAGAATTGCTGTGTGTAGAGAGCTTCTAACCAACCCGGCTTTCGAATTCCCTATATACCATGCAAATATTTCAAATTTTGTTATGTCACTTTGTAAATTCTTACGTTATAAATCAATTAACTATATGAACTAGAAAAGTTATGATAAAATTAGGCAAATATTTAAAATTTTGAAAAAGTAGAATAAAGTTGTTTTGGAAATACCATGATCACATAAACTATCTTGAAGTAGTGGAGCAACTTAACAGGAGGAGGAAGTGAGAGCTAGAAATATGAGAGTATTTATAATGGATCACAAGAAAAGAAAGGGTATATATTTATTCCTTATATAATTAGGGAAAATGTCATTTGAATGATATTAATATCATGTAGGGGATAATTGATTATGATATTTTTGATTTGTAATTAAAACTGACCTTTTAACTAACCCTGCTTTGGAATTCCAAATATTCATTTGATGCCCCGATTTTTGTTCAATATTTCTAGTTGTCCCACCATCCGATTATATTTCCTACAGACGGAGTTAGAAATTTGCTTACCGGATCATAATTGAAATAAGTAATGTTTTTGTATAAATTCAGAAGGTTAATAATCAAAATTTTACTTCAAATTTTTTTTTGAACGGTAACTTTATTAAGAAACACTAGCAAGGAGCTAGAATTACAAAGAAATCAAGTTAGGATGTTGAAGCCAACTAGACCTACTAAAAGAGCTATTACATCTCGAACTACACCAAGTAAAAGAACGATTGACGATGTCATCAAACAAAACTTCTTTCCGAGGAGTCTTGGCCGAAAACAAGAGCTGGTTCTTATAATTCCACACACTCCACCAAGAAATGTAAAAGACGCCTTCCAGGAGGCCTTTAGTCTTTGAATTCAACCGGATGTTCTTGAACCCAGATAACCATTCTAAATAAGAAGATAACGGCAAACAAGGCAAGTCCCACCAGCGGCAAAGACGGCGAAAGATATCAGAGGCTAAGGAGCATTTAAACATCACATGTCAGACATCTTCATGGTCATCAAGACAAACAGGACAGAGGAGAGACAAAACCTGAATATTCCTTCGAATAAGATTCACCCGAGTAGGAAGACGATCAAGCCAAACCCTCCAAGAAAACACATTAACTTTGGCAGGAATACACTTAACCCATCGAGTATCCATCTCTGATTTGGGAAGAAAGAAGTCATCTAGCAGCCTACGAACGTCTTTAACACAAAAATCACCATCATTGTTTAAGTCCCAAACCCATCTATCTTCGGAAGGAGAGAGGATAACCGTATCAATAAGTAGCTTAAGCTGGTTAAGCTGGAACTCTTCAACACCACCTCTAACGGAACGCCAGAAAGAATCAGATAGAGAACCATTAAGTTTTTCAGCCACAAAGCAATCTTTTGCGGTATCCAAAGCATAGATACGAGGAAAACATATGTAAAGGGAATTATCGCCTAGCCAAGTATCCGTCCATAACTTAGTGCAAAATCCATTACCTACACGAATCCGACAGCGAGAAATCAGGTCTACTCCTTGATATTTGATAGCGTGAACCTCCTTAATAATGGTCTTCCACAACGAAAAATATAAAGCATCCCCATTTGAGACTTGATCACCATGGATGGAGGAAATTACACGAGACCATAAAGACTTGTCCTTAGACAAAAACCGCCACAACCATTTAAAGAGAAGGCCTCGATTTAAGGCATAAAAAACTAGAGACACCTAGCCCACCATATTCCTTAGGAGCAAGCACCTTAGACCAACTAACCCATGTAATCTTCTTGCTATCATCATTTTCACCATAAAAAAAACTTTCTCCGAATCGCTTCCATGGAGTGTAAGATAGATTTAGGCACCTTGTAAAGAGACATAGTATAAATAGGAATGGAGCCTAACACAGATTTAAGTAAAGTGATACGCCCCCCTATGGAAAGAGTGTTACATTTCCACTTAAAGAGCCGCGACTTGAGCTTACCAATAATGCCATCCCAAGATTTAGTCAAAGACATGTTACCTCCAACCGTGAATCCTAAATATTTAAAAGGAGTCAGCATGAAAAGACACCCGAGACTCATGGCTGCTATATTGACCTCCTCACGAGAAACACCCACGCCGAGTAGATGACTTTTCATGATATTGATCTTTAGACCCGATGAAAGAGAAAAGCAACTAAGAACCATAATGCACGTGATATTAAGATCCGACCATTCACCAATGAAAACCACATCATCAACATAAAATAAGTGAGAAATCATAAGAGATAAGAGAAGAACCAATCTGGATTCCTTTGAATAAGTTTGCCTCAACAACTCCCGAAAATGATAAATAAAGAGATTCCATGATAAGGATAAAAAGGAAAGGAGCCAAAGGATCTCCTTGTTTTAACCCGCCAAACGATCGTAAGTTTTCTCTCTAACAAGTTTGCAGTATATGTTTTAAATGTATAAAAACTCAAGTTTCACCCAACACAACTTTCTATTTCCCTAACCTTCAACAAAAACACATTTTGTACAATGATTAATTTTATAGAAATGCTATATTTACAACATAAAATACCAAATATCTTACATTACAATCTAATCATATCACTTAATTATCTTTTATATATTTTTTCTCCATTCATCATCATACGACACGGTTCTTATAAACATAACTTATATACTTTTTATAGACATAGGCTTTCTCTTAATTGAATTCATGTACAAACAAATTCAAACACCCTCGAATGAATATAAATAATTCAGTTACAATCAACTTGATAAATCTCTTTTTCAGGTAATGACAATAATCTTTATCACCTTGGCAATGGAGCTATCTAACCTAGACTAGCCAAGCTTCTTGAAAGAGCTGCCATTTTTCTGTGATGGTGATAAAGCTAGCTGTATTGGCTAACCTAGCTACTGCATGGTCTTGAAGATGATGAATCTATAGCCCATTGGCCAATGGCATTTTCAGTCACATAATTCTTGACATTCACTGGCCTGTGTTACATACTTACATGGGATATTTGGTTTAAATATTTTGTTTCTTTTAATGAGATTGACTGATGATATCTTACCATGCAAATATACAATAAGATCGGTATTCAATTTAATCAATTTGCAACTTGTAACAAGTTTTGGAATTTAGATGCAATTTTAGTTTCTGGCTAGGGTGTTTTTGACGTAATTAGTTATATAGTTAGAGTTTGAGTTAAAGTTTAAGAATTGAAACTACAGTAGAAACTCGATAAATTAATACTCGATTAATTAATAACTCTTTAAAATAATACTTTTTCCTGGTCCTGACTCGGAGAAAGGATGGTAAATTAATAATTCGCTAAAATTATAAGATAATAGACTTTTTATAATCTCTATAGACCCCATATAAATATAAATTAGCAATTTGCTATAAATGTAATATGGGAAAATGCATCGATGACCATTGTACTACACAAAAATATCCGTCTAGGTCATTGTACAAAATTTACGTCTATCTATATCACTATACCACATTTGACCGTTTAAATTATAACCTTAACTTTAAGAAACCGTTTAAATAAATCATTTTGGTGACTTGAAACCTGTTGGTAACCGCCACGTCACTCTTTCTCTAACTTTTTATTTTCACCTTTATAAACAAGAAATTAGGGTTTATCAATTGGGGAAATTTGCAGAGCTTAATAACAGTATAACAGATCCCCCAAAAATCCGAAACATCACCAAACACATAACTTCTTCCAAGTCTTATAATCCCGAAAGGATTGGTTACTAACATATAAGAAAAACGCAGTACGAATAATGGAAATGAAACAGATTTAGTAATAAACTTAGTTTGATAACTAAGAATTTTCCAAACTAATTCAGCTAAAACAGATAGTAATTCCGGTGCAGTATTCGTTGTCGAATTGATGGAATTCGACGAATTCGATGAGCTCTTTTCGGTTAGTTTATCATATTTGTTATCAGTAACAACACTCGTACTATCAGGATCAAAATCTTTTATCCGAGGGGAGTGTTTGGGACTGCGGCGACGACGGAGGCCGGCGGCGGACGGAGACGATGGGGATTCCGGTGGGTTTGAGATGACCGAATTAGTGGAGGTTATGTGTGACAATCATATAAACAATCATATCAAAAGTTGGGGATTCCGGTGGATTTGAGATGACCGGATTTTCAGCCGGCGTTGCAGAGTTTAATGAATTTGTCACCTGTTACCGCCCAATATCTCTTTGTCACTGCAACTCTACCAGTTGAGATATACAATAAGCTTGTTGAAAATTTCCCCGATTGTGAAGTCATCATGGGGCCTGGCGACAGGCATGTGGGAATATGACGGCAGATGATATGATAAAGATTGGGACAGATATAAAAGGATGTGTTGATTCTTCGTTTTATTGTGTTAATGATATATCACAAAATCGTTCCTTGTATCTGAATTCAAGCTGCCCTATATAAGAAATGGTGATATGATAAAGGTTTGGTTTTATTCTCTTTCCTCATCGGGAATATGCAGGTTGGTCACAAAATATATATTTTAAAAATGAAAGAGAGAGAGAGAATTAGTGGGGGGGTGACGTCACCGGTTTTTGACCGGTTGTTTGAAAAAAAGTGGTTTAAATAAACGGTCAAATGTGGTATAGTGATGTAGATAGACGTAAATTTTGTACAATGACCTAGACGGATATTTTTGTGTAGTACAATGGTCATCCAGTGCATTTTCCCATGTAATATTACATTAATAATTTACAAAGGTTTATTAAAAAACAACTCAACTCTCTTTTGTTTTTTGTTGAAATCAACTTCACATCGAATATAGTCATTAATTTTTCTTATCGTTGCAAGAACTTGTGGTTTTATTTTCTCATAGCTTAACCAGAAATTATTTAAAGTGATTGTTGCTTTCATAGTCTCTTTCCGCGAAGGTTGTTATGTGGTAGAACTTTCATCCAAATTAGGTGAAAGTTTGAAAATTGTTTGTAAATTAATGTTATTTCTATACAATTTATAATAATTATGTAGAAAAATGAAAGATATTTGTAAATTAATAATTATTAATTTATCTATTAATTAATAACTCTTTTAATTGATAAATTTTGATAGTCCCAACAATATTAATTTATAGAGTTTCTACTGTAACAAGGTTTTGCTTGTTCGCGCGTTACGACAGAATGAAAATATAGATTAGTAGCAATACTTAAACTTTAACCATTTTAAGATTATAATAATAATCACATTAGTTTAAATATAGATTATAAACATGATCTAACATAGATAAAAAAAATAATTTACTATATTATTAAATAATAATAATAATAATAATAATAATAATAATAATAATAATAATAATAATAATAATAATAATAATACTGGGCTTGTGATGAAAATAATAATAATAATAATAATAATAATAATAATAATAATAATAATAATAATAACTTAATTGAAAATTATTGGAGAATCAAAATATAATAATAATAGTTAAAGAGAGTGAAAAAAAAAAAGAGAATAAAAAAAATTGATAGAGGGATTTGGACCTATGACCCCTTATTTGTGAGTAATGGATGCTTCACATGATTTAAAGAGGATCATGGAGCTCTAAATAGTGAATTGTTTGATCAAAAATCATGATGCAAAATCTTATGATTTGATTGGATTTAAACGGTAATTGAATTGAGGACTTAATTTACTGAAAGTTGAATGTAAATATATCATTGATAGAACAATTTTGGCGGAAAAAGCCGTTACATGAATGTTGAAGTTATACGGTATTCAAATGAGTCTGGGTTCAAAGACCAATGAATATTACCACACATCATTCTATTTATAGACATCATTACATACATGTTACACTAAACACAACTAAGTCTTCATCTTAATTTTAACTCTGGAGCTAGGGGTGTCGTTTTAACCCGAACCCGAATAACCTACCCGACTCAAAATGAGTTCGGGTTAAATGGGTCATGTTAAATGGGTTAAACAGGTTAAATGGATAAAACCCGAATAACCCGAAGCTTATATGGGTATAGGTACGGATTTATTTATTTTCATTTGGGTAACGTGTATAACCCATATAACCCGATTAAGTTAACTCCTATATATGTATTAATAGTTTATGTCCAAGTTGTATTAGTTATGCTTAATAAAATTATTATTACTTGCCTCTTATTAGTTTGTTTTTAGATTTAATTACATAATTGGTCCCTGTGTTTGTATCAATTTAGCGGGTTCATTCACTCGGTCGCAAATCATATGGGTTCGGTCCCTCATACACTTGTTTAGCTACACGATTGGTCCCTCTTCGACCTAAAATGACTAAAATACCCTTGCTATATTATTCTTTTCATTTTTTAAATTTTTTAAAACATTTTTATATTATTATTACAATTACTATTATTATTATTATTATTATTATTATTATTATTATTATTATTATTATTATTATTATAAATAAATAATATATATTATTTGTATATCATATACATATTTATGTATTCTATCTACCATCAAAATCATCAGATTCAATATCCCAAACATTCAACCGCCTCCTTTACCGTCAACCTCCGACAGCTGCTACGTACCAGTTCAGCCACCATCTGTAAATTTATTTCAAAACACCCATATCAATTGAATTCATATGTAGATTAGGGCATAACAAAAACAAAAGTTACAAACACAACTTTTAAACGAAAATCAAAGGGAAAAAGATAGGTGGTAACACACCCTGTAAATCGAAATCGAAATGGCTGAAAACCATTGACGAAACCCATATCCATGTAATCGATGAACTTAAGTAGAAATCTAAAACCTAAATCATGTATTTTAATTTAGATTCGGTGGAGGTTTTTTGTGGTTGCGAAAAAGATGAGAGGAGTGACGGTGGGGCAGATGATTTTGCGTATCTATTGATGGTGGTGGTGTAGATGTCCGACGTCCGGCGGTGGAGAGTTGGGTAAATGGGTGGCCGTAGAGAGTGGGTAAAATGGGAGTAGTGGTGGATTATGGGATAGGGAACACATATCTGAATAAATGGTTTTTAAGAAAAATACAAAGAAAAGGCTTTTTTTAAAAAAATAATTAAGGGTATTTTAGTCATTACAAGTCGAAGAGTGACCAATCATGTAGCCAAACTAGTGTAGGAGGGACCGAATCCGTATGATTTGCAACCGAGGGACCGAATCCGTATGATTTGCAACCGAGGGACCGAACCCGCTAAATTGATACAAGCACAGTGACCAATCATGTAATTAACTCTTGTTTTTATTTTCATAAAATATAAAAAGCTTACAGAAAGTTATTCAAAGATAAATATTTGCTTCATTTTTGGTTTGTGTAAGATGAAATGGTTATAAAATGGCAAAATCGACGATAAGTTGAACATATTTTATACGTTGTGAGTTGAGCCTATTTCATTAATATGAAAATTATAACTAAGTATACTATCTTAGTTAAAATCCAATTATTTGTAAACCATATTTGTTGTTAATCGGGTAAAATGGGTTAAAATGGTCAAACCCGGATAACCCAAATCCAAATAACCCAAACCCGTTTAACCCATATTGTTATTTGGGTATCAGTGTGGGTATTCTTCTCACAACTCAACAAATAACCCAACCCAAATATCCCGAAACCCGACCTAATCAACACCCCTATCTAGAGCTGTTCACTTTAACTCGGAAGTAGAGTCTTTATCATCAGAGTTATAATCTTCAATGGTAACTTGTGTTGACTAACTTAATCTTCAGTTTAAATTTAACTCTGGTGAAATTCAGTTAACTCTGGTGAACTTCAGTTAACTCTGGTGAAGTAACCTGTTCACCAGAGTTAGAATCTTCACTAAAGACTTTCTAAGCTTTAAGTCAGATGATGAACTTAGTTCACCCGACTTAAACACTCAGATCAAAAACACACTTTTAAGATTTCATAGCTTCATCCATAACTTTCAATACCCAACAATCTTCCCCTTGGATGATGTTATGAATCTTTAAATCAGCACATATGATTCTCCATGATTAGCTTCAAACAACTCAGATTCTTCAATACAACAATCTCCCCCTTAACTGATTCTCCATTGTTAGCATTACAAACTTCATATCAGTAATATCCCTCTTAACTAACAAGCTCAACAAACTCATCATATTCTTACATCTTAATCAATATCAACATGAGTTCACAATCAACATCAACAACAACTTAACATCTCATCATTATTCACATATCAAACCTTCATCAAAATTAAACTTTTAGATCATTATAAATCTAAATCAGTAAGCTAATTACCAGATCATTTTTCTTTGAAGAAACATGTAACATCCTAGTTCCGGAAATAGAATATTTTATAAGTATATGTTATGTTTTAGTCTTTAATAGAAATAAGAAGTGGAAAAGGACCAGATTGGTAAGAAAAATAGTTAACTTTGGTTAGAAAGGATTTGAATTGTTAACTATAGGATCGATATGATTACTTAGATCAAGATTTATCAAAGAAGTTCGGCAGCGGAGATGAACACTTTGATATTCACAAGTTTATGATAATCAAATATTGTATATAAAAGAACAATAAGAACAAACAATAACGATTACCATCAAGCCTCAATCTATTAATAAATTAACAGACGTGTTTCTTTACATACAAGGATCTATAAAAGATCTTGAGGCTAAACCTAGCTTTCCTAGGAAACATCTAACACAGCCTCAATCTATTTGATCAGAATAGACGTGTTTCTTCTATCTTACAAGGATCAATTTGACCTTGAGGCTGAAGAAAGGGGAAACGATCTCAAGTGGTGAGATCGTTTGGTGTTTTCCTAAAGAATAAACATGATGAAAAATCACACTTTTACAATGTCTAGAGATCTCTTTATATATAGAGTCTCATATGACTTACATAAGGAAACTAGTTACATAAGGAAACCTAGTTATATTAGGAGACTAAATCTTTTTAGATCTTTATCTTGAAAATCAAGTCTTCCATAACAGATTTGCAGGAGTCGCAACTTGTAGGAGTAGTAACTTGCAGGAGTAGTAACTGAGCAGTAGTAACTTGCAGTAGTAACCGAGCCGTATTAACTGAGTCTCTTCCATAACAATCTCGACAATTTAATCCTAACAATCTTCCCCTAAACTTATGCTTTCTACATGCAAAGCAATAAGTTTCTTCAATGTAAATTGTTGATGAGAATGCTATCACAACTACTATTTCAACTTTGTCTTCTCCATGTTTCCTTGATGTATATGCTCAGTTAATATTTTGTCTCATCAAATCAAAATCAATAATATGGATAATAAATTATCCCAACAATCTTCCCCTATTTGATGATGACAAAACAAACACTAAACTGAGAACTTTAAAAACTTCTCCTTCAACTGAGATCTCTTGTGAACAAGGTGATACTTCTTCTAGCGTTGATATTTCTATCAAAACACGCCACTTTTTTTTTTTTTTTTTTTTTTTAAGTAGACTTTCGATACTTTGAAGCCTTCAAATCTTGTTCCATGCCACCACACTTTATATCTTCCCCTTTTTGTTATCATCCATTAGGAGAACATCTCTTTACGAACTACTAACCATATTAAACTCCCAATCTAAGCCTTCCAATGTATCAAATTACCCTCCATGACGCATAATACTAATAATGAATTCGAAAACAGTAGAAGCTCAAACTAGTTGTAATAAAGTTAAAGTAGTATACCTTATTCTTTGAATCAGGAGTTGTTCTTCTTATAAGAAGTTAAATAACTCTACATAAGTGAAATCTTCTCCCTCAAGTGGTGCATGTATACGATCACATCTAAATGTTCCAATCCTCATATCCACTTTTGGAACATATTCTTCCCCTTAAACCAATATTCTCGGCTGGTTCACCAACATAGGAGTAGTACTAATTTCATCATCGTATAGAAAAATGTGTATTGTAATACTAACAACGTCGCAGTAGCATTAACAATAAGAGCAACACTAGGTAAAATTTGCAGCAGATTAAAAATTAAATAAGTTCCCCATGACAAATCCGATCATGCTCAAATTTTTACACATAGTAGGTCTGTGTCTCTCGAACCACATATCCAAAACTCAAGACAATCCAACGGTTAACGAATACACAATAACCTTTTTACCACAGCTGCGCTCTGTAAACAATAAACATTCAACTTCCAACTTTGAAATTTTACATCTCCTTGAGAATACCTCTGATAACAATCAAATTTTATCACAATATAGATCCATATTCATTGAATCACATATTCAAAAATCACGAAGATCCAGTGTGCAACGAATAAACAACGATCGTTTCAGTATAGATAAACACAATAAATCTACCTTTCAGCAGCAGATTTCGAAAATTAATATCTCACTGATAAAAAATCAGATCGAAAATCCCTTCAGTCAGATTATGCGTTTATATCTGAAGAATCTACAGTCAAAATTTCGTCCAAATCCGACGGCTAACTAATGAGTTATGCCCTTTTTACTACAGCTGCCCAGATTATGACGAACATAAATCCTAATTCGTAAATTTTGTAGATCTCCTTCTTTCTTCTTCGTCTTCTTCTTGTAAACTTATGAATCTTTGATCTAGAGCACCTCCTGTGCTCTGATACCACTTGTAGGATCGATATGATTACTTAGATCAAGATTTATCAAAGAAGTTCAGCAGCGGAGATGAACACTTTGATATTCACAGGTTTATGATAATCAAATATTGTATATAAAAGAACAATAAGAACAAACAATAACGATTACCATCAAGCCTCAATCTATTAATAAATTAACAGACGTGTTTCTTTACATACAAGGATCTATAAAAGATCTTGAGGCTAAACCTAGCTTTCCTAGGAAACATCTAACACAGCCTCAATCTATTTGATCAGAATAGACGTGTTTCTTCTATCTTACAAGGATCAATTTGACCTTGAGGCTGAACAAAGGGGAAACGATCTCAAGTGGTGAGATCGTTTGGTGTTTTCCTAAAGAATAAACATGATGAAAAATCACACTTTTACAATGTCTAGAGATCTCTTTATATATAGAGTCTCATATGACTTACATAAGGAAACTAGTTACATAAGGAAACCTAGTTATATTAGGAGACTAAATCTTTTTAGATCTTTATCTTGAAAATCAAGTCTTCCATAACAGATTTGCAGGAGTCGTAACTTGTAGGAGTAGTAACTTGCAGGAGTAGTAACTTGCAGGAGTAGTAACTGAGCAGTAGTAACTTGCAGTAGTAACTGAGCCGTATTAACTGAGTCTCTTCCATAACAATCTCGACAATTTAATCCTAACATTAACTATGTTAGTTAAGTAAGTGAGTTAAGCAAGTTTGAAATATGAAGGACTAAAAGTGTAATTCTGGAAATTTGTATATGAGATTGAAAGGTGTCATTTGCAGAATTCTCTAGAGGTATGTGTGTGTTTTTTAGAGAAAAAAGAAGAGAGAAAGATCAAATTGAAGCTATTTAGTAGTGTAATTCATCAATTTAAGTGAGGATTAAGGGTTTAAGAACCCTAGCTTTGGCCCTAGTGGAAGAAAAAAGAAGGTATGATCATATACTTTAAGTTATTTGAGCTTGTATTATGTGTTATAACATCATTTAGATGTTTAATTGAAATGTAGAAATGTTTAATTTGGTTAAAATTAAGTATTTGATTATTTGAGAATGATCATGAAAGTTGAAGAATTGTTAGAATTAAGCTTTGTTATATGTTATTGTGATGTTAATAAATATGTAAAGGTTTGAAAGATTGAAAGATTAACTTATATGAATTTTGTAAGATTTCATGTTTTAGCTAATAAGGGTGAAAAGATGAATTGTTAAGTAGAAGTGTTTATTATTGTGAGAATGTTTTAGAATGAAAGAATTATGTTAAGAATGATTATTATCATGTTTATGATAGAAAAGATAAGCTAAATGTACTTGAAATTGTGTTTGGGTGAAATGGTGTTAAGTATCTTACAGTAGTTGCCAAACGGGTCATGTGACCCGTGAAGAGATGGCAAATGGGTAAGAAATGGTTAGAGGGGAGAAAACATTACTTGCAATGTGTTATTTATGATTGGTGTAATGTGACTAAAGAGTTAAAATGCTTGTTTGTGCATTAGAGAGTTGAATGGGTCAAAAGACCCAAAAAGTGGCAAGTTGGGTACAATTTGCCAAACGTGTTAAAGAGTTAGAAAGAGTTAGAAGGAGTTAGAAAGATTTTTAATGAAGTTAATACATGTGTTTATATGTATGTAAGATATATTGAGAGGAAGATTTGTGTTTGGTTGTAAAAACGCAGATTTGAAGAAAAAGAGTAAAATGGAAGAGCTTTGTATGTTGAAGACTTAATTCGACTTCGAGGTGAGCATATAAAGATTTTATATAATGTTTTATATGTTAATATAATGTTCATTATAACTTTAGAAAGATTGGTAAGATAATTGTTAATGTATGAAGAAATGGTTAACGGAAAGAAGGGTAAGAAGTTGTAAGTGCAGGAAGTAGCAAGAAAACCAAAACGACCTCTCTAGGTCACCACTGCGTCGCAGTGAGTGATCAGAGGGCTTCGTTTTGGTTGCAATGTTATAGGATAGGTTTTCGTAACTAGGTGAATTTGGGTCTTGAGTTCGAGCTTAAGTTTATGGATAGAGTTTATAAAGATACAAAATATGTTTGATAAATTAGTTGAAGTTTGAGCTAAAAAAAAAATAAAAAAAGAAAATTTTTTTTTTAACAATTAGATATAAAAGTATAATTAGATATAAAAGTATATATTACATCAAGACTAACGATATCAACAGTATTTTGTTTATTATAGATCCAAACTCTTTTATAAACTATTTCAAAAAAGTTCATTTTTCTTAAACTTATTATTTTGAGACATGTTAGGGTTTATAATTTTAATAAACCTTTATAAAGAAACGAGATTTATGCATGATAAGCCTTGCGCCAAAACCACTTTTAGTTTTTGTTGTTTCAATTAAGATGATACGAACCCATCCTATACTAGGCTCGTATCTATAAGAAAGATTTAGAACTCACTCCACAAAGCTAGCTTAAAGGAGGAGGGGTCGCCTACGCTTATAAACCACCAACCAATCTCATAATTGGCTGATGTGGGATCGTAACAATACCCCACCCTTCGAAGAGCCAACGTCCCCATTGATCACGGCTATGTTGGTCACGGTTGGCATCCTTTTGGTCCAATCCACCACTCACTACGCCACCACTCCGAGCTCTTTGGTCACGACTATGTTGGCCGCGGTTGGCACCCCTTTGGTCCAAGCCACCACACCATAGGCCACCACTCCGAGTGTTGGAACCCCGAAAGGTAGGTTGCTCTGATACTAATTTATACGAACTCATCTCATACTAGGCTCGTATCTATAAGTTGAATGTAAAACTCACTCCAAAAATCTAATTTAAAAAAAAAAAAAGATATCTAGACTTATAAACCATCAATCAATCTAATACTTGACTGATAGTTTTAATGCTTATGGTAGATGGAATACAACTGATAGGCTCCTATAATCTCTTATTGGACACCATTTTACGGATTCAATGATCAAATCCATTATTTTATAAAAATGTTTAAATTAGAGGTTTATACCAAATTCGCTTATGTTCAATATCACTTCTTTAGTGATTTACAACAAATTTAAAAAGTAATTTTCTGTATTCGATAATAGAATATGATCTTGCTTAAGGTGCCTAACTTCATGAATCACTACAAAAAGATTTTTCAAAGTGTTCAAGCTCAACCATATACACTTACTAATAAATATAATTTCCGTCTTTGCGAAATCCGTACACGGAGTATAACACTAACAAGATATTGGATATATCCTTTAGCTTTTGGAAAATGGGATTATAATCCATAATTTTTCTCATCGCCATAAACATGCAAAACATGTTCGCAAACAAGATGAGGTGAGTTTAATGGAGAACATATTAAAGCATGGAAATCAATAATTGGTCACAAACTAAGACACCCACTTATTTTGGTCTCCTTATTCAAATCAACCTTTCACTAATTGCCTACAATTGCTCACCAATAACTACTTCGTGTTTCATTTTTAATTTTAAAGGCTAGCCCCTTGATGTGTCTACTTATCCTTCTAGGTTCTAACCATATTATAAATTTATAATGATAGGTGTTAGGACCATAAAATGTTTGTCTGTATCTTGTATGTCTACAAGTTAAAGTGTCATATACTAAAATTATATTTAGATCGAGTTGTTAACGACTTAACGATATCGTGTCTTTGTAGCAGTGTTGCTAGCGAAACTGAAGAGCGTCGCCACTCTTGTTCCCAAATGTAACAAAGTGTTACGTGAGAAAAGGTGGTGTCGTTGGGTTACACATGAGTATCGGATACAAAAAACCTAATAATTATTTATGGACAAGGTGGTGTCTTTCGGATACAAAAAACCTAATAATTATTTATGGACAATAGAATTAATTACATAGACAAACTGATTGTTAATTCAGTCTATTTGTATTTGTACTTTCATACCTGAGTTCTAAACATTGTTAAAAACAAAATGTTTGTCATACAGCTTTTAATAGATTGGGCTTTTGCTTAAAAAGATAAGTTTCTCTTAAAAATAAAGAGAGCTTTATTTAGAATGTAAAACTTTAGTTTTTTTCCTAGAAAAAAAAAGACTAAAAAAAAAACTTTAAAACAAAAAGCTAATTATTTTTGAAAATGAGAAGCTCCGGCTCGTAAAAAAAGCTTCCCTACAATTTCGTTTTTCCAATTCTAACTAGTTGTTTTGTCAATGGAGGTTTGTCCCATGGGTAAGAGGTTGTTCACCCCTATGAAAGGTCTAGGTTCGAGTCTTTCTATGTGGTTTCTTCATTTGTTGAATATTATAGATAACTAGCTTTGGTGTAAGGTTCGTTGGTTACATATTGTCCGATTGTATGTCACTGTGATTCCGAATCATCAAAATAGTCGTTCTAGAAAAAATTCTAACTAGTTGTATTAAACATAAAGTTGTATTATAACATAATTATAATCAATAACTAGTTATTTTTTAAATTAAAGGTTACTGAAAACCTGATTATAATGACTTAAACAATAAGGTGATAAATTGATGGTGAAAAGTTTAGGCTTAAAAATTTGGTAAGTCACGTGAGGTCTGGGGTGATATCTGAAATGTAAGTCACGTGCAAAGGATCCAATGGCCTGAGTGATGCTGACTCAATTCATTCATACATCCAATTTGTCCCACACAACACAATATTAAACTTCTTGGGTTGACCAAATATTCCTCCCTTTCTATGTTCTTTAACTTCCATTTTCTTTTTCTTTGTCAAAAACATTATGAAAAAAGTTTATTTGAGTTAGGTTTTCGTTAACGGTAGGTGAATTGACCTATTATCCAACTTCATAAAAACAAGTGTTTGAATAATTGTACGTTAGGGGACCAAAAAAACCGAAAACCGGTTAAAACCGGAAAAACGGTCCGCATTTGGACCGGAACCGAATTGGACCGGCTACGATGGTCCAGTTATCGTTTCTCAAAAATACTCAAAAAATAAATCCGGTCCGGTCCATGGTTAAACCGGCGGTTCACCGGTTCAAACCGAAAAGTTAACTTTTGATATATGTGTATATAGAATCTGACGTAAAAAAAGAGTTATTTAATAAACATACTAGTTTCATTCTTTACGAACTCATCAAAGGTAATTAAATCCTTTATCTTTTAATTGAAAATATTTTATTAAAAAATTTATTATAGTAACTGCTTTATTTTATAAAATAGATAGTTTAATAATCTTAATAATTAAAATTTGATTTTTATTTGTTTAATCAATTATTGCTGTTAAAATAAAAAAAATATCTAATCATAGCTGTTAATCTATATGTTTACGTGAGATCGCCGATAAAAAAATTATTACAACTTAACATGATAGGAAGACATAACATTAAGTTTCAAAACGAGATCTAAATGAAACGAAATGAACCGAAAAACCGAAGAACCGACTAGAAACCGAACCGGAAATGACACGGAAAAAACGGTATGGTCTTCGGTCCACCGTTTTTTTTTGTTTTTTTTGTCTCGGTTTGGTCCGGTCCGTGTCTTTTGAACACCCCTACTTGTGTGTAGTGTCACCTAAAATTCATCGAGTAATTTTAGAATGATATCCATTTCTAAACATTCCGATAACGAATAACAATTGACGTTGGACATGTTTTAGAGATTTATTTATTTAAGTTTTTAATATTTTCTCTACTTATTATACATGTTAACATTTATATATAATAATATTATTTTTTATCAGCTAGTCTACTTATTTAAATATTTTATTTTTTATATAACAATATAATTACTAGTAACTAGCCTACTTTTTTAACTTTTTAGCTAACTTTTATTTTTGAATTTTAGATTTTATCTTTCACTTTTATGGTTATGCTATTAAATAGATTTGATACCTCTTCATACCGGTTATTTGTTAACCTTTACTTTTAGTTTTTCCTTTTCGAGTTTTTTTCTCATATTTTCAGTGTTTTTAAATAATCAATTATTGGTTTTACATTTCCTTTTCCGGTTACATTTTCATAAAGGGTTTATAAACTTTTATCCCGCCACCATGTATCGGTATAAAAAATCTAGTTATGAATCATTTTCGTCTTTATAAATAAATATATTCAAAGTGAAAAGGAAAAAAAAAGTAGAGAATAAACAAAAGGACAGCGTTTGAGCCGCACGAGGGGCGATCTCTCTCTCAAATTGAAAGTGCACTCTGCAATTTTTATATTTTAATCAACTTTGTTTTCTTTTTAAACATTTAAAATTAACTTAATTAAGTACTTCTTATGATTTTGTTTCCACCGTCTTACAATAATATAGAGTTAATTACATAAATGGTTTATATAATTTATACAAATTTTATCGCTCATCTCTATTTTTATTACGGCGGTAGTTTTAAATTTTAAAATTTGTCACACGGATAATCTCTATTATAAACAAACGGTTAAGTTTTTTTTAATGTGTCTCACGTGCATCACACATGAGGATCTTCTTTTTTTAACACTTTTTATCATTTTACCCTATTAGAAAACTTTTAGTTACTGCTTATAGCCATAACTGGAGTAGGCGTAAAATAATAATAGGGTAAAATAATAAAAACAAAAATAAAAAATTGTTATGACGATTGTAAGCAATAACTAGAAATTTCATAATGGGATTAAATGATAAGTTATAGCGAAAACTTAAGTGTCCATCTATAATAGGAATCTTCGATGTAACAAAATTTACAATTACGGGTTACCAATGTAATATTAGGAGGTTCGTGTGTTGGGGGTTGTTCGCCCCTAGGAGCTTATATCTTAATGGAATTACATTATTTTCCATTGGTATGAGGTTGTTTTTCCCTAGAAGATGTCTAGGGTTCGACCTCCCTTTGATGGTTCCTCTTATGGTGAATATTATGAGATAATTAATTTTAGTGTAAAGTTCGTGAGTTATGTAATTTCCAATTAAATGTTACTATGACCCAAATCATTAAGAACATCTGTAATGGGCTTATGTGGGATCTAAAACCATAAAAGTGAAAATACATATCAGTTTAAACCCCCTTTAACTTTTATAAAGGCGGTAATACAGAGGATGCAAGTGTTATCCGGAATGATTGGGCGTAGAGCGTCTCTTCGACAAAGAAAAAAAGTTCACTTTTTCAACACAAATAGATCAAATTCTGGTTAAAACTTAACTTTTTATATGTTTTTACTTGACATTGTTATTGTTATTGTTAAAAGTAAACATTTTTCTGGTATTGGGCTTATGAACATCAATAACACATAGGTAATGCAAAGTATTTGAACCTTTTCTAGATAATTTACATGTTTTATGCTAAACTTTCCTAGCAAAATTTTGATACTATGTAATAACATATACTTTTATCAGTCACAAGATATCCGAAAAGTAGCTCGTATCATATTGCCAACACTTTCAAGAGAATATTGGACACCATAAGTCCTTTCCGAGCAACAGTTAGTAACAAAAAGTTGCAGTTAAGTCGGTAGTCACGTTCTATGATAGTAGATCAATGGTGTTCATGGAGTAATCATCAGAAATGTCTACCAGGAAACGTATATCTTTTTTCTATCATTATCAAAGTGTAGATTCACAATATTTCAACAATTTATACAAATTTAGGGTATTAAGTATTTAACAATTTTCAGGGTTTCTGTGCAGAAAACATGATGAAAGCTTGTTGAACTTTGCATGTGTAGTTTGAAAAACCGCATGATTTGACCAAGTCCTCGATCTCTTCTTCGGTTAAATAGTTATAATTCCCAACAATCCTCTGCCACGTGAATTTACCAGTTTCAGTAAATAAACCGCGAAATACAAGCAAGACATGTGATTTTACAAAAACTCAGCATGGCTTGAGTAAGTGACTGAATTAACCGCATTAAAAAGAAATAAAATGAATAAATACTCAATCTGGGTTTTTTTCGTAATGTAATTGGAACTTAACTATGGATCAGTTTTGTTTAATGTATGAGGAAATGGGGATGGGGAACCTCAAAATGCAGAATGGATGAAATTCATGAAAACGAATGAAACGCTAATACTTCTAAGAGAAACTTTTTCAATAAAAATATTGTGCAGATTGCAACAGAGTTAGACAAGTATTCATTACCTGCTCAAATGGCCTTAATATAGCAGGAGTTGTTGATGCTGATCGTAGAAATGTCGTACCAACAAACACACCACCACTTCGCAATATACGATTTATTTCAGCAATCTATCCAAAAACAAAAAAGAAAAATCAAATAATAATCTCAAGAAACCCGAAAGGTTTCCGATAACAGAGGTATAGCTTGCCTTTGAGGTCAAATATACTAATTTTAGATATGAAAATGAAGTGAGAATTTCCAAGAAAGTTGAGATAGTTATTTAATCGTCTTTTTATTATGGTGAAAAATCATGTTCTTGTTGAATTTGCGAATATGAACATTAATAAACTCGACTGCAAAAGTCAAAAGGTAACATACTGCATTAGACGGAGATGGCCAACAATGCAAAGCTGCACCAGCATGAACTGCATCAATTGAACCAGACGAGAATGGAAGCCTGGATACATCAGCTCTAACAAGAGCCAGATTGCTGTAAATTTGAATTAATAAAATGAGTTAGTCGTAATGAAAATTGTTAAACAAAAAAATTGGGATAGAACAAACTTACGAGTTTAAAATTGTGTCATCGACTTTTATGAAATCATAAGTTTGACGGAGCATATTTTCAGAAAAGTCAAGAGCTACAACTTTTGAGTAAGTCACTGATTTTGCAAATTTGCGGGAAAACAACCCGCTTCCACAGCTAACATCAACCAAAATTCCGCCTTCTGCTGGTTTGAAATACTCCTGAGCCATACTGAACTGCAGGACCGGAAATTTAAGTAAGAATATGCGTGGGAAGGGTAAAGGGGTCATAGAAGGTAATTCTTTGGCATGGGGCGAAACGGGTTGGGTAGAATTGGATTGATCCGACACACGATTTATCCATATTATTCAAATTTTGTGTAACTAACTAGCGTGGCAGATATGATTACCAAAAGTGTAATGTTTCCACAAATCTAAGTATGTGAATTAACCGACTTATAAAGTTTCAAGCATTGACTTTCGACCCATATTCTTCTAAGCCAACTTATTTACTTTATGTGCTTGACCTGTGAGGGATGTAACATATCATGAATCGTCTCATTCGTTACTATATGGGTCAAAATTACCACCTTTATTTCTAACTATGAAATTTTGTCTGAGAGTTGGCCATTTCGTGCGATGAAAGAATGAAAGCAATCAGAGTAATAATAGGGGGAAAAACGAACCTCCTCATCTGGACCAGGAAAACCTCGAAGGTTGAAATTTTGACGCCATCCTCGTTCATACAAAAATGAAACCAGTGGGCTCCTAATGAAAAAAATAAAAATAAATAAATACTAAAAAAGTGTTTGAAAGGGCATAACAGAACTCAATATCACACGATGTAATAAGATCAAACCTACATAATATAAGACAACATATCCGTACCGAAATAACTCAGTCCGAGAAGGTTGAGCTTCAACATATTCTTTTGCTCCAGCAATTACAGTAAGATCAAGATAGATGTTTTTGCTTGAATATGATTTATTACACTTTGCACATTTAAAACCAGAACGGTATATTGCAGGCCTGCAAGTTTCAAACTTTTTCTATCAAACAACTAGACTCGATCATGTGAAGGCTCCTTATCAAAATAAAAAGGAATTCAAGAAGATTTAACTTACAAATTGAAACCAGGAGGACCTTTTCTTATCAGTGGTTCGAAACAAACAGGACATGCAAACAAGTCAACTTCCCCTGTAACTTGAGGCTCAATGATCGATTCCTGCAATTATTAAGCGTTTCATAAATACTATGCCGAATGTGAGGTTGACAATAACGAATAATCACCAATGTTTCTTGTATTAAAATATTCCAGCAAAATCCAAAACATATACATTATATTTATCGATCTTTTGCCGTTTAACAAGTTATGATCACACTGCAATATTCCTAACAGATTTTATAATATCAAGATGGTATGAAAAACACATTCTTTACAAAGAAGCACAGTTAGTTTTGAGCTTCATTTAACTGCAAATGTCCTTTTCGATTTCCAAGTCTCGGAATTGAATAAAGCTTCAAACTTTACACTCAATACTAACACAATTATCCAATCAGTTTCATTCGAAATTGCACAAATAACTTCTAAAACACAAAATTGCATAAATACCCAAATACATCAAATAAATAAATAACTATGTCGCTCAACATAGCCCCCTTGCTATATTTAAAAAGTTACACGCATAATTATATTATACATTGAAAATAACCGTCTTTGCATTTATAGATAACTGCTCCTACGTTACACACTATTATATGTGTCTGAATTCGTTATCCGTAAATAAAATACACACCTTTGTAGCAAGAACAGAAGAAGTGGCTTGAATTCTTGAAGATGGGTATTGAAGTGGAGATCTAAACTTACGATAATTCAACTTACAAGGCAATTTAGAAATTAAAAAAGTGTGATTATTATTAAGAGGGTGAATTAAATGATTTACAGATGAAGTTTGTGCCATTTTTGGTTGGATTTATTTTATTTATTGGGTGTTTTTATTTTTAGTTTTGTTGTTGAATTGGTGTCGTATGTATATGAAAAGAGTTATATATATTGGTAATTTCATTATGGAGATGATGAGTGATGATTTTTGTTGTTTTTGTTTCATGGATTTTGTGTTTGTGTTTGTGTGGTGATCAAACGACCAAGTGAAGAAAAACCTGTATTTCCTCTTTTTAGTTTTAAGGATCCTCAATTGCCACATCATTCATTTTAACCAAGGGTTGTTTAAAAAACCCAAAAAACCGATCCGTCTATTCGATCCGAATCCGAAAATCCTAATAACCGAAAAAAATGGATATATGATAAATCAGAAACCTGAAAAACCAAACCCGTTTTATGAAGTGACGGTTATGGTTTTTTATTTTAGATATTCCCAATTACCCAAACCGACTCCCACATATATCTTTAATCTTTAATATATAATAAAAGGGAGATCTTAAATGCCACATGGCAAAATTCTAATTTATTTATAAAATCACCAAATTTGGACTATGATTTACCTTATTATTATTTTTAAAATCTCTTAATAAAAAATATCAAAACATATGTATAAACGTAAATGTGTATATCTTATTATCTATAAATACATGTGTATAAACGTAAATGTATATATGTTATTATATGTATAATATTGTCTTTTCATAATAATAACTTAACATCTATATAAAAATAAAGTTTACGATTCAAGTTTTTATCTTTTTCCGCGTTATCGCGGGATAATAATCTAGTATTTATATATAAGATTATGTTTTTTCAATATTAATAAACATATATCTATGTATTATTTTTCATGTATTTCATTAATGTATTAAACTCATTGTATTGACTTCAAATAAACTTTCACTAAGCGATGTATAATATGATATTGATTATGAACCATAAATACACAATAAAATTTTCTATTTAAGTTTTGTGTCTATATACTTATTATAATAGTTATAATAGATATCTTTATCATTTTAGTATAATATAATGTTATTATACTTTTATATATATATATATATATATATATATATATATATATATATATATATATATATATATATATAATCGTATAGAGATGAAATTATCAACTCTCAAATCGAATTAATCTACTGAACCTATAATTTAGGGTACCGATGACCCGTCACGGTCCGAGTGTTCGCCTATTACGGGACGAGTTAGGATAGTAAAAATAAAATACCAATCCCGCAAGAACGAACAAAATTTTCTTACTACCCGCCTCATGAACACCCATATTAACAACCACTATCTAATTTTTATGGTGTGCATTTTCTCTAAATTTTTATATTTTCTATATCATCTTCAGATTTTAAAGAAAAAAGTTAATGCTTATATATTTTTATGCATATCATAACGTTTGAATCATAGTCCTGAAGGTTGTGTTAACAAAACTATTTTTATTTTATATTCCCTCTATATCAAATTTTTTTATATATTTACGTTTCTTACAAAATTATTGTGAAGTTTCTAATTATGAATGCTTAAAATGTAATAAGTTAATAACTTCTAATTTTGCCTTTAAATATTTCCAATTTTTCAAACTCTAAAAGTAAATAAAGTCTTTAATGCAGCGACATAACAGGTAAACTAATTAAAAACAAATTCATTAACCGTGCATATTTTTATTTCGACCGTTTTTTTTTTTCATACACTTTTTTTTAAGACAGAGGGAGCAATGTTTTTTCAAGCAAAACAGAAAATTATGACTAAAGTCTATCTAAGTTAGCGAAGATGGAACGTCTTTTGGACGTGGTTCAATATGAGTGTATTGATTTTAGATTTGATCTACAAAGGTGAAGTTTTCTTTTGGTATTCATGTCTTTATGGTTAGACGAGGATTTACGTTAAGAGTTACAGATGAGGTTTTGGAAGTTAGGTGTTTCTACAAATGGGCCAGAATGGTAAATGACGGTTTTTAAGTGATGGGTAAGGGGCCGAAACTAGGTAGGCACCTGGGCAGGTGAGGTGTCGGGCGGTCCTAGAAACGAGATTATATCTGGATGTAGAAGGAGATGTGTACAACCTCCGGCTTGTAATACAATGTATAATAGCAAATACTAAAAATGTATTTCTTGTTTTAAATATAAAGTTTAGAGTAAATTACGCCGTTAGTCAGTGTGATTGTACCAACATCACTAGTTTGGGTTTTTTTTTTAAATAATTTTATCAGACGTCCCCTATGTTGTAATTCTGTTACACCGGTAATACTTTTGCATATGAAATACCAAATATACCCTTTGTAAGGTTTTTTTTTATTATTTTCTTTCCATTTTTCTTTTATACTTTTTAAAATAAAATAAAAATAAAAATATGAAAAAACACCCTTCCTTCTGATAATCTTTTGTAATGCTCCAATGATGTTAGTAGCTGACTGGTTTCTTGTTTTGACCCCTTCTTGTAATGCTCCAATGATGTTAGTCAGTGGGTGATCCTTGACAGTTTTGACATTTTCTAAATCTGATTGTTGACCTTCTTCATTGTGAGTCTGAGCTTAATCAGTCTGAGTTTCATCATACTAGGTTAAGTCAGTTTGACCAGGTTTAGACTCATTACTTTTATTATCATTGAAAAAATTCATGGGGAATTCATCATCTTCACTCTCAGATCCTTGTGCTTGTCTTATGGCGACTACTTGATCTTCGGTCTGGGTTGGATCAGAATCAAAAGATGTAACCAACAGTTCATCACACAAATGATTGATGGTTACTAGATCAGACTGAGTAGTCAGTTAATCCTTTTCAGACTGAGTTGTGTCATCAAATGTCACATTGATGCTTTCTTCAAATGTCTTTCTTCTTTCATTGTATACTCTAAATGCTTTGGACACACTTGAGCATTCAACAAATAGACCCTCATCAGCCTTAAAATATATTTTACCCAGTTGATCTCTTTGATTAAGAATATAACATCTACTCTCAAAGATGTGCAAGTAATGGATAGAAGGAACTTTATTGTGATATATCTCATAGGCTGTGTGCCCATGCCTTTCACTATGATGGATCTGTTTTGAGTAAAGCAAACACTGTTGACAGCCTCAACCTAGAATTTGATTCTCATGTTTCCATAGCATAACATTGTTCTTGCAGCTTCAATTAGAGTCATGACATTTCGTAAAATAATTGTGAAATTTTGACATTTTATAAAATACATCCTTTTACTATTGTCTTTCTTTTATTACGTTTTATGGCCCCATTACTAGTTGGGTCTCAAATATATCATCAACTAGTGTGTTATCTTGGAAAATGCTAAACGCAATCATTGGGTTACTAAAAAAAACGGTTGAACGATTAATATGCAAGTGATAAAAGTATGACTATTTGTATTTCGGGTAGTTTTTTCAGACAGTTTCTTGACGGATTATGTACGATATCTTTAAGCTTAAAAGTTATTCTTTAACCATTACCCCAAAAGCTACGATTAACATGTTCTTATTCTTTTTTCATATTATAATCTCCACCGTTGGATCTATATATAATACTTGGTTCATCTTTTGGTGGTGATTAAATACGCGAGTAAATTATATAAACCATTCATATAATTTTTATCATCTAAACTTTAAAGTTAAATAAGTTATTTAAAAATGTGTGATATTTGTCGTGCTTTATTTTGGTATCTGTCTATTTTAGTAGTTAAGTGTGTGGAAGTCACATACATGATGAGGGTTAAGCGCTAAACTAGAGGGAATGCAAATGAAGAACAATCGCTTATATATATATATATTTTGAAATAAAAGGACAACTAGTTAATTTTTTGAACTTATAAGACGATACATATTATTGAGGTGAAACCACAAAGATGATATACGTGATGTACTTAACACACGGAAATTCAATGTTTATTTCCAATTTTACCCTTTAGATTTGAGATCTACACATCCCTCGCAACATACAACCCTATGTTACCGTCAACAAATTTCCCTTTTCTAACTGTCTAACATTTCCCATTTATACAATGGATGGAAATTTTGTATCTTTAATCTTTAATATATAATAAAAGAGGGACATTAAATACCAAATGGCAAAATAAGAACCATTTGATGAGTTAACTTCTATTTTAACCGTTAGATCAAATTGATTATGTTATCAAAAATTATTTTTATTTTACACCCTCTTATAATAAATAATTAAATAAAAACAAACTTTTAATTTATTTATAGAATCACTCAATTTGGACTATGATTCACCCTATTATTATTTTTAAAATAATAATAAATATCAAAACATGTGTATAAACGTAAAGGTGTAAAATCTCCTAATAAAAAATATCAAAACATGTGTATAAACGTAAAGGTGTATATATTATTATACCTATAAACAATATGTGTATGTGTATAAACGTAAAGTTATATATCTTATTATATGTATAACATTGTCTTTTAATAATAACTTAACATTTATATAAACATAAAGTTTTCGATTCAAGTTTTTATCTTTGTTCGTTCTATCGCGAGACAATAATCTAGTTGTTATAAATAAAAGAGGCCTTCAAATTTTAAAAACGGACTTTCTATTCAAATTAACTTAGTTTTTTTCTTCTCTTTTTTCCTTTTCTGTTTTATCTGTCTTCAATTTACTTGAACTAAAAAAATAAAAACTAATATCAAGTTTTTAATTACTTATATTCATACTTAAAAAGAGAAGTTATGTCTCTCTTAGGTCACCTCCAATATATACATTAAAATATCAAATTGGTGTAAATTTTGATATAAACATTCTCCAACCAAGATACCAAAATGATATAAAGTTTTGGTGTTACACCATTTTTCTATCATTTTGCATCAAATTTAGTGTAATACTATTTATCACACCAACTTTTTTAATTTTCATTTTAACTCTTTTGGTTTTGTGTTCTTTTATAATTAAATCCCTTTTACACTAATTAATTTATATATTAGTAATATAACTAATATAAAATGTTGATATTAATTTATAGAACTTATATTTCAAAAATAAGCTCACTACCACATATAATGTTATTAATTGACTAATATATATATATATATATATATATATATATATATATATATATATATATATATATATATATATATATATATATATATATATATATATATATAGGGGTGAACATGATATCCAACCGGTTGATACCGATTTTTTTTGAAATAAACTTATTTGTACGGAATATTGTACCGAATTAACCAGTTCGGTATCGGTCCGTACGGTACAATGGAAAATACCGTAGAAAACCCGTATAATACAGATACAAGTGGTACATAATGTGTAAAATCTAGTTTAATTTTAAAATTCGAAATACCGTAACATTCGACTACCCACTTATAGGCAGTGGACCTAATCGCGTATAATATAGTTCAGGTAAATCGGATTCGTTCGTAGAGATTTAGTTAAGTTTTAATAAAGAATTATTAAAACAAGTGTTTTTGGGTGTTTTGTGACCGAGTTGTCACGTTGCTTAACTAAATTGAAAGTAATTTTTACGAGTAAACGTTGTTTGAAAAGTTTGAATGTTTTAAAAATCAATTAAGGGAAAGACACTTGTTCGGGTAGTTCACTAATGATCTGATTTAAATTACGTAATTGAATGTTTACATTAACTTGTAGTGTATAACTAAGTTTCTCTCGAATATCTAATTAACTTTAATTATCTTTAAACTCTACCGTTTCTCTCGAATACAATAAAAAGTTCTAAATAACTAAGCTTTAAGAATCAAGCCGGTGTTTATGATTTAATCTTATAGACTGATTGATTATTTCATTTAACTATTTAACCTAACTCTAGATTCGAATATCTAGACTTTCTATTAACCAAAAGAATATAAGAACTTAAACATTATTAAGATTTAAATAAGAACGGGTCTACGATTAAACATAAAACATCTAATAACATTCAAAAACATAAACTAAATCCTCACAAAAGATTCCTAATCCAAACAAGTGTTATGAATTTAGCTACTAATAGTTGTTAAACAAAACGACATAAAAGTAATAAAAGACATAATACCGAAATCGAAATAAAGAAGTAAAAGAGTTTGGGACTTGAAAGTATGAAGATCTCTCTTCAAAATCTTCGTCTTAGATCTTCTTTGCTGCTCCTAATCGATTTCTTAACCCTTGGTTCGACCTCCGAAAAACTGATATTTTTGTAGGGTTGTTTTTCTTCTATTTATAGGTTGAATTCTAAAACCCCCGAAAATCTCCACTACGCCACAGTCCTTAGGTTTCCAAATTGTACTCGGTATGTGATACCCGTTGCGTAGTGGGGTGGTTCTCGAATCTTCTTGCTTTTAACTTCCCAATGCGCCGCACCAATGTACCAATGCGTCACATCACCTAACCAGATCACAATTTCTCGTATTTTCACCATTTTCATGTGTTTTCTTGTCCAAATATCCACTTCCCGTTCATATAAAACCTCTCACTTGAATAAACACTTTCACACCATTAAATGCAAAAACCTATCATATCCATCACGATTTAATACGAAAACCGACCAAATATCGCATATAAATATACATATAAATATGCGATATCAGTAGCAAATACTAAAATTTTGAAAAGTGTGGTACAAAGTATCGTAGCACTTATATTGGGATGTTATCGGTTAGTTTCGGTATCGGTTAGTGTCGATATCGGTTTGTGTCGGTACCAGTAGTTCGATAACTTTGCTCACCCCTACTAATATATGTTCACTCCGTTCCAAATTAAGTGTTCACAATCAGATTTTGAGGTCTTTTTTCACAACTTTGACTTTAACTATATCGTTTCGTGCTATATAATATTTGATGTACTAGATACGAATGAATTGGGTTTTAAGTGTATTTTTTATTGGTATAATTTTCATTAGAGTTAATTACACGGATGGTCCTTAACCTTATACTCAAATGGCATTTTCAGTCCTAAATTTTGGATAATTACATGGCTAGGCCTTTATTTGGAATCTTTGCACACGGACAGTCCTTTGGTCCGTTAGGGTTAACTCAATTCCGTTAGTTATATCATAATGACCAATTTACCCTTTTTTGTCTTATTCTAAAGGACCGTTTTTGTAACTAAAAAAGAAAAAGAGAGAATTTAAAAAAGGCATCCTGCTTTTTACCAAATCCATATACATCATGCTATATTGACTTGTACTTTAGCTACTAAAATTTGTACAATATTTGTCAAACTATTCCAGCCACAACAATTTGGAAGCATAATTATTTGATAATAAGTTAGAGAATTATCACTTGAAAATTTTAATTTCAGATTTGCAAAAGAAAAAGTGAAAATGGAAAAAGCATTGATTAAAGTTGGAAGCATTAAAGCTTGTAGCTAAAAAAGTCAATGAAGAAATCTCTAACGTTTCTTCAGATCTTTCGGTACTTAATTTTCTTTTTGTTTTCTTGTTATGGTATGAAATAGAAGTAACGAGTGTGGAGGAGGAAAGCTGGAGTTTGGTCGACGACGGAGAGAGGTTCGCCGGCGGCGAAGGTGGAGAGGGCGGATCCGGTGATTTTTAAGGAACGGAGGTAGTCGGAGTGGGCGGCCGCGAGGTGGTGGCGGGCGTTATCGAGTTGAAAAGTCGGAGTGAATCTTTGGGGTTTTGTAATGGAGATTTTTTACAAGATATGGTTATTGGTTTTTTTGGAATTTTGATTGTTTTCTGAGGTGTTAGTGTGTTGATTAAAAAGCTTTGATGAGATAAAGCTAATGACTTGCTGAGATTTTTAGTATTTTTTTCAAAAAAATTGATAAAAGTTTGAGTTGTGTTTGAATAGGTTTTTAGAGGTAACAACATTGAATTTTGCAGCTCATCTAAGTTGTGATTGTATTGGTGCCACATGGCAAGTTTATAGTGGTTCATATTAGTTATAATCATTTGTCTCTTTTTTTTTAGTTACAAAAACGGTCCTTTAGAATAAGACAAAAAAGGGTAAATTGGTCATTATGATATAACTAACGGAATTGAGTTAACCCTAACGGACCAAAGGACTGTCCGTGTGCAAAGATTCCAAATAAAGGCCTAGCCATGTAATTATCCAAAATTTAGGACTGAAAGTGTCATTTGGGTATAAGGTTAAGGACCATCCGTGTAATTAACTCTTTTCATTATCTATTATATAAGACAAACAAAAGTATTTAAGATCAAAGTTAAAAAAAATTGACTTTTAAAACTGAAAGTGGACACCTATTATGGGACGGAGATAATAAGTTTTATAAAGTTATAGATATTAATTTATATTGGACTAAAGCCGTTAAATTAAATTATTTAAAGTATATTTATTCATTGTATATTTTTATTAGAAGAAAGTTATGTAATAGTATTTATTTGGTGTAATATATTTGAAAAAACTTAGTTTTGGTGGAAAAATATTCTGAAAATATATCCTTTTTACACCAAAATGGTGTATCAAACCATTGGATATGCCCTTGTAGTCCTCATATTAAGAAAAGGGAATTATTTAAACACACACTTTAATGTTTGATAACTATCTAACCGAAGTGTCTAACTACAATCTTTAGTTATTTGGTCCTTAATACCTAATTTATGTATTGTGTTTATCTAAATTTACGAGGAACATCATGGTCACTAACAAATATCATCTTGACGAGTAACCAACAAATAGTGGTCACTAACAATGACGGATCCAAGATAAAAACTAGGGGGAATGAAACAAATATTTTTTCTATAGACTTTTTTAAATCAACATATAAAAACAAAATCTCTAGAATATTTTTTTCACTATAAAAACACGTCGCTCAGTAAATTGAGAGATATCAAAAGCTACCCTACAAATACCTATTGCCCGCCACTCCTAACTAACTACTAATTTTGTGACTTCAATCAACATCCACACACTAATTTTGTAAAAATAATTGTCTCATTAGTAAAAAGTTGTTCGCTCATAGAGGAGGTCTCGTGTTGGAGCCTCACTCTGAGGTTTCCTCCAAATTTTCAAAATCATGATATAATTAACTTTTGTGTAAGGTTCGTGGGTTGTATACTACCCAATTAGATTTCACCGTTGTCTCGAATCACTAACATAACCATTTAAAAAAACTAAAAAAAAATAACACTTAATGAGTACGTTTTTTATTGTTGCTAATCTTGTTAAATGAGCAAATTATGGGTTTTCAAAAAAGTTGGTTAATTGCGAATTGGATTATTTTGTTTGTAGTTACAACGATTATATTTTTTCAATTTTCTCAACCAACTTAAGTACGTTATATCATTATTGGGACCGGCTACTGTGAAGTTATTTGAAATTTACTTCTATGCTATGAAACTTTATATGTCCCGTCCACATCATTTGATAAAATATTAAAGTGCTTTTCAGAAGAATCTTGTACGATACCAATAATTTAAAGACTCCTTATGTGTAGTTTGAGCTTTGATTCGGATATGAAGGTACAAATGAAATTCTTGTTTTATTTCAAAGTTTAGAAATGTAAGTTAATGGTTAAAATATAACAAATGAGAGTTTAGGGTAAAAAAATATAAGAGCAAATTACCAAAATAATCACCTATCACTTACAATTTACAAAAATAATCACTTAATTTTCGACGGATTTCTCGAGATATTTTTTTCGTCGCGAAAGTACACATATTTTAATCAGACTAATAAAAATTCGACACGTTGTTGCGACACTATTCATTTCTCGCTTCAATATTCATTTTCGCGACGACGTGTCTGATTTTTATTTGTCTGAGTTTATTTCATGTACTTCTCGCGACGATAAAGTGTCGCGAGAAATTCGTCGCGAATCAGGTGATTATTTTTGTAAAGTGTAACTGATAGGTGATTATTCTGGTGATCAATTCAAAATATAATACTCTTTTCGTTTTATACTAAGTGACCATTATCAGATTTTGAGGTCTTTTTTACGCAATTTTAACTTTAATTATATATTTTTGTGCTATATAATATTTGATGAAAAATATATGAATGAATTTAGGTTTTAAATATATTTTTTATTAGTATAATTTTCATCATCTAACACAAACAAATTATTTATGATCAAAGTTAAAAAAGTTAGACTTCAAAAACTGAAAGTGGACAGTTATTATGAGACAGAATGAGTAGTACTCTTATGTAAAAAGAGTTAAAATACTATTGAGTGGTTTGGAAACTAATTATAACCGGAAGTATCCAATATATGGTTAACGTATGGGATCGGATATCACCGCCAAACAAACTCAGCCGTAACCTTACCTGAACGAGAAATAAATAACATCTTTAGAGCGGTTTTGGTCATTTTATTGAAAACGTCCAAAACGTTACAGACACATGACTTAGCATGTGAGAAAAGTTTGATGGATTTAAACTCACTAGAAAAATAATCAGAACAAATGTTATAAAATTTTTGAAAAATCAGACGGGAACAGAGAATTTAATGTTATACAATTCGATATAGCATGATATATAATTGAAAGTTAAGGATAAAAGCATTGCCCAAAAAAGTTAAGTGGTTAAAACGATAAATATATGAAAGTTTGATTATTAAAACATTATTAATCCTTTATAATATATCATATATAAGGGATTCAATCCTTATGGTTTATTTTTTCCGTGTTTTCATTTTCTTTTAGTTAGTGACTATCAAGGATTCAAATTATAAGCCCAAAAGTGTGTTAAATACACATGGACGATATAGGTAATTGTTATAATCGTAAACGTTACAAACATACAAGTACGAGATCTGTAATGGTTGTAAACTACAATAAAATCCAAAAAAAAAAAGAGAGGCTAAATTTGTTTAATTTAACAAAGCACATGTACAATACCATTTAGATTATTAACTCTAAAAGAAATTGGAATTTACAAGTGTTGTGCGAAGCACTCCCTGTTGAGCCATCCTATAATCGTCAACTAGTTCAATTATACTTATCAAGAGTAGTCTGTTAGCAGTCAATCGGTCTCAATTTGTTTTCACAACTAGCTACGGGCTATTTATGAATCGGCATTTGTAAGTAGAGATACGTAATGATGTTAATTTATGTTTTAGCTGCGTTTTCTGCAATGGTGATTCTTTCGGAACTTCACAGGTAGACTGAATATATAGATATCATCTTTTAAAAACGTCATGATGTTAACAAGGTTTTATTTACCAACATGGGTGTACTATGGATGGTTTTACACAATCTAAAACACTCAAAGAGAGGCGTGGGTGTACTATTACGCTTTTTATTTAATAATTTATAAAATTCTCATGAGCCAAACTCCTATTAACGAATTTGAAAATTGAATAAACTCTTATTAAAGAAAAAAAACATAAAAGTTTCACATTTTTGCATCCGTTGTCATCATAGAAATAACTGTAATCTTCAAACTCAGTCGCTCGACCAACCTTTATGTGTAGATAGGTTAGAAAAGTCAAAAAAATGCTTCACGTAGTTCATGGTAAATGTGATGTTTATGTTCTAAGCCTTCAATAAAATGACAACAAATGAAGATAACGATTTTGCTTAAAGAAAATGAAAAAAAAAAAAAAAAAAAAAACATAGGTTCACGACGACAACAGTTAATTAACAAAAGATACCGGTAAGTTTAAACTCATATGTCAAGCATATATGGAAACATTTAATTGAAAATGTTGGGGTACCATGTAATCTAATTTCCCTATAGACATGTCTTGATGGTATTCAAAAATGTTGCAACACTTATAGGAAATACTTGATCAAGTCGAGATCATTAATCAAATATTGTTTCAAAAGCCTAACAAGATTGGTAACATAAGCTCATAAACCTGTTTAATAAGCCGAAATAAACACCCCCTTGATCAAGTTGAGATCATTAATCAAATATTGTTTCAAGAGCCTAACAAGATTGGTAACATAGAAGTTGCTTAGACACTATTCTTGGAAAAAGTTTGTTATGGACTCAACTTTAAGATACATAGATCTCTGTGAGATTTATAAACTTGAGATACTTCATATTGAGGACGGAGGAGTCTCAAGAGGTTAATAAGTTTATGTCGAAAATGAATCACGATACAAACCACACCTAAACTTTTTCTCAATAGCCTTCCAACAATTCCAACTAAACTACACATACACTAAAGCTCCTCAACATAATATTCAGAAGAAATCAAAGGAAATGCAGCATAGGCTGAAAATTTTGAGTACAAACAAATATACAATAAAAGACCAAATAAAACTTTGAATACAATAATTATAAAAAAGAAAATGTCAAAACAAAAGTTTCTTAAGAATTATCGTCGACAACCCAAAATCCGAATCTTGATTGCCCTGTCGTGATAAATTATTACATATTGTTTTGTATGAAGGTAGTCTAACCCGTCTTTCTTATTTCGTTTATTACATTCCTACGGTGACAAAGCCTGCTAGGAGCCTACTTGGGTTAGATGTAGCCACGAAATATGTAGCCATCTCCTATTCAGAACCCGGCAACAGAACGGTCTGGCCCACTAGCAAAGCATCTCAATTTCTGCACACACAAAATCTTTTTCCAAGTAATACATATAAATAGGCGTTTGTACACCTTCCCAAATCCGCCGACACTATTATGAAAGTAGTCTAGTCCACATTAACACATCTTAAAACAGAACATCTTTCTAATGGCATGTTCTGTGTCCACACCACAAACAGGGCAAAATAGTTGTGATGAAATTGATGATGACATACTGTCACCATAATCAATTGCAAAGTACATAATCCCTGAAAGAAGGAAACTTACAATAACGAGTTAATAATTTCTTCAATTCGGGAAGAAGGATGACCGATTGGTATAGTTTGCTGTTGGTGTGATGGACGGCTAGGGTTGGAAAGAAATGTTACAGTTGTAGTTCTCTGACTTCTCTCTATTGTGGGGCGGCTATTTATTTTGGGAAATGTAAAGAAACTAGGGTTGCTAAATTTATTTTGCTTATTTTATTTTATTTTTTTCTCAATTAAATTATAAAAAAGAAAATTACAATAACTGAGATATTAATAATAGTATGGATATTAAATTAAAACGTTGTATATAAAAAGTTGTACTTCGTAGATAGAGGAAATGAGATCTCAAATATAAAGGACGGTATATAATGAAACGATGTATGTCTAAATTTTTAAACTTTAGTTTTTAGGTTGCGATTATCAAAATTTTATTAAATTAATTAAATTATAAATACTTACTTATTTTGTTATTATTTAGAAAGAGAAACACACTCATTAGATATGTTTGATTAAACAAGCTCGAAGCTGTAGTTGAAAATTGTAAATTTTAGCTTAAAGCGGGAAGCTTTTGAAAATTTAAAAAATCTCCCAAAAGCTTAAAGTTTTTTCAATTAACTATGATTTTGGAGCTGTTTAGGAGTTTTTGAAAAATTCAAAAAGCATAAACCTACTCATCCAAACAAATCTTTTATAAAAGAAGCTTATTTTTAAAAAAATAAAAAACTTTAAGCTTCCAAAAAGCACTATAAAAGCTATTGCCAAATATGCCCATTTAGAAGCAACGGGCATTTTGACTCCTCCAAATTTTTGAAAAGAAGAATTAGTTGTTACAGATTATAGGATGTTTTTTAAGGCTTACAGTTCATGACCAAACACGAGACACAATCTGAACTGAAAATTAAATGGGTGGACACGAACACGACACGTTAGTTAATTCGGTTGAAAATAATAATCGACACGAAATTGATACGAAAAGAATTGAGTCAGTTTCAGGTCAGCCCATTTGATCCGATATTCACTTATTGACCTCATAATAATTATAACTTTCAAATTAATAAAATCATAATAAACACCAGAGAGAGAAAGAAAACGTTAATTTAAATCTCAATTTTTAAAAGTCAAAATCTCTTATGCTTTCCTAAGTTTATATGCTTTTATAATCTTTAATTTTTAATATATAATAAAAAGAGGCTTAAATGGCGCATGATAAAGTAAGGTCTTTTGAATTAGTTAACTTTTTTGATATAATTCTCTTTTTCATTCTATCTCTACTAAAATAAAAAATATAATTATAATTTATTTATAAAATCATTTAATGTAGACTATGCTTTACCTCATTATTATTCTAAAACTTCTAATACAAAATATCAAAACATGTATAGAAAAGTAAATGTTTTATATGTGAATATAATTATAAACAACATGTGTATAAACGTACAAATATATATGTAATAAATTAAAATCTTTAATATATGTCCATGACAAAGTAAGGTCCTTTGGATGAGTTAACTTCTTTGATATTAGCCGTTAGATCAGATTGATGATGTCATCAAATATTATTTTCATTTTACACCCTTTTACAATACATAATTACATTATCTCTTTCTATCTATCTCTACTAAAATAAAAAACGTAATTATAATTTATTTATATAATCGTTCAATATGGACTATGATTTACCTTATTATTATTCTAAACTCCTAATACAAAATATCAAACATAAACATAAAATTTATGATTCAATTTTACTTTTTTTCGCGAATGACCCAACTTCATAATAATTAACAATATAGACTAGTTAAGCTCGAGATCAGCATAAAAGGCGGAAAATAAAATAATAATAATAATAATAATAATAATAATAAACGAACCTAAAAACAAAACTAAAAAAAAGTAAGTGACGATCCGGTTTGTGATTTACAAAAAAACCGCAATATTTGGTTCATTTGGTTTCACCTTAAAATCCGAATCAATCTATTCAAAGTATACAATTAAAGTTAAGATTTCTATAAGTAATTATTAATGTTTATTTTGACTTTCTATGTCAAAAACATTATAAAGTGTTTGAGGGAAAAACAATTTCATATGAGAATTTGAAGGCCCGGATGTTGCGAGAGAATTAAATTTTAGTTGAAGAATATAAAGTAATAATGAGTTTTATCCATGTCTAAAAAAGTTTCAAAAGATGAACATTTATACAATTCAATAATCTAAAAAATAATCACTGTATATATATCTCGTCAACATAATAAACCAACAATAAAAAATAAATAAAAAAGTTTTCAATTTTACACAATAGTAATGTCAAAACAAAAAATTCATACCAATTATAATATGAACAGGGGAAAAAAATATTACACATAACAAAACACATTAAATAAGTTCTAAATAATGAAAAATGTTCAAATTTATATATTCTTTGAAGGACTTTCTCATAGACAACATTTTGTTTTGTTACTCAAATGACGTACTTCGTTCTTCGTCATATATGAGTACTTTCAAATATTTTGTGGTAGTGACACGAGAAGCATCCATATACAACTGACCATGCCCGAATAAAGGTCTACGCATATACAACCCAACACTAGCTAACTATTTTAATTAACATTTGTTGATGATCATAACAAAACAAACAAACATAAAATTGTTTTCTTTGAAATATGAATGAAATCCATTTTATCGGACATAATTAATTTCAAGTCGTTGAAGAACCTACGAGATGTGATTCTTGCTTCGACATGACTCGAAGTCTAACAACTTGCAACGTCGTACCGTTGCATAGTCCTTTGGTTTGGTCCATGTTACAAATCAATTTAACATGTTCGAAGAGTATATAGATTCTTTATAACATTCGGTTGACTCAGTTTCACATAAGGAATCCGAACTCAGATAAGTTCTTCGTGCATCATTCAAGACTCCTAACATGTAGTTCTTGATAACATAAACTTCTTCATTAGTATGGACCATAATAATTGTCTTAAAAATAAGTCTAATCATGAAGATGTTTTTAACATGACGGATAGTCAATATATAAGATGGACTATCATATGAAGAGCGAATGATGACATCTTCCGGGAATTCGGCATCAACTTGCCCATCGTTAGGACCACCAACTTTACCCTCACCAATGTTAAGAATCCTTTAAGCAAATCATAGTATCTTCCAAATATTCATCTCAACAACCAACCTGCAGACACATGCTTATGGATAAACGTAAAACAATACATTCACACCATAATATAGATGAATGTAACTATGCATAGACAATATCAGAACGACCATCTTCCGATATGACTAGACTAATTTGTCTAGATTCAACACCAAATACAACTGTTTTTCTTCCTCCAAATGGTTTATTCATGTTTCTTGAACGTATAATGTTTCTTAACGTTCTTTTAAGTGCTTCAAGTAGTTACAAATGATCATATGAGCGTTATCCCAAATGATAACTTCACTTTATTCAAAAGTGCACAACGTAATTGAATAAAAAGAGTCCTCATTCAAGTTTATAGGAATAACGAAGCGTGAATGTCCGCTCCTACCTCCCTTTAGAGATTAAAAACTTACTTCGCCTATCTTTCAACCTTGCATTAGGCCACAACATGATAACATGTGCAACATCTTTTCTCTTTTTGGGATATATATGTATGAAGCTTAGATTCATATTCACCCCATAACGCACAAGGTATTTTTTGTTGGAATTTTTGGGAAATAAGTGAGTTTTCCCCGACTTTGGCGATATATTAAGAGTTATGTGTCCAAAGTTGATATGAGATGAATGGGATATCAAGTCTCAAAAGTATGGTATATTATGCATTAAAGCCAATTGAGTTACATATTTCTATTAATTTATCTCATAATGAGTTTGAGTCATTATGTTGGATAAATGAAAAGCTTTGTAACGTCTATAGTTTATGACATAATCATGACTATTAAACGAAATTAATAATCATCATAATGATGTTGGTTTTAGTTTGCATTATATAACCAATTGGTTAACTCATTAAAAAAAGAGAAATGAGAAGACTAATACCCGGTTTTTTGCTAAAATACCTTGTTATCCTTAATCACATCGCACATGAAAATTCCGTCAAGATTTCAGGCATATGGGTTCAAGTCCGGCAGTATTACTGCTTCGGCCGTTGTACCCTGGGAGACAGACGACGTATAGACGGCGAATCTGTTTTAAGGGAACCGTGTGAAACACGGGCCTCGGCTATATCGTTCTTCGATATTATTTTGTTTTGATTCGTATCAAGTATATGGTATGTTTTATTTATCGTAATCATAATATGTTAAATGTAATTCATTTTGTTTATAATCAAAATTGTTTCGGATACGACATATTTTACCTACAATCTTAAAACAGATTCTTTATAAATGATACCCGAAACATTTTGATTAAAACCATGTTGAGGTTTAAGAAACCAATGATATAAGATAATTTAAGATGCGTTCTTTAAATTGGTTGTTTCTTATCCCAAACTTTTGATTATGAGAAAATGAAGTTGATTTTGGAATTCTTTTCATAGACTTGAAATTATATTGAAGAACTGAAGTATGTTTTATTCAATTATATTTTTGCCTTCAATTAACTTCTGACTTTTGTATAATAATAAGATACTTCAATTTCAATATCAAACTCGTAATTTGGAATTACCCGAATTTTGATGTTGAATGGTTTTGACGGTGAGACAAAGTTATGCTTTGTATCCATCTAATTTGGTAAGAATAAAGCTTGTGAATTTAAATTGTCATGAATGATAAAGAGTGTATAACGTGAACGGTTATCAATTAATTGGGTAATTTAAATTATATGACATTTAATAATTATCTGTTACTTGCAATGAAGCAATTACCAGACTAATAATGGTGGCATTTAGAGGTATAAATGTATAATTATGTCTTACGTTTCCGTTTCTCATTCATGGGTTTGATGATTTTAAATGTGGGGCTCATTTACTCAATCAAAATTGCCATGATGGTAATATATTATTTTGGTTGATACATTTTTGACAAGGATTTGAAAGAAAAAAAAATATATATATTTTTTCTTTCTTTGCAACAAATTTCAGTATTATTTGTTACATAATTCTCAAAATTGGTATCCAAATAATTCTAAGCTATTGTGCTTAATCTATGTAACGGTTCATGCTCAAATCCAATATTGGTTTAGAAAGATAATTCAAACGTTGTTTGATTAAACAACTTGTTAAAAACGAAACATGCTTAACAAAGTGTTAAGTATTTCGTTTGATGTTTCATATGTGTATGAAACTTTTATAAACCAACGTGTTTATATGTAACGCTTTCGCGTAAAAGCGCTTTTGATTCTAAACCCATAAATTTATATGTAATGATTTTATGTGACGGTTTAGGAATTAGAATTCTTATGAATCGTTTTGGAATATCGCTTTATTCATAACGTAAATAGTCGTTTGAGTAATAGAGTTTTAATTATTCCATTTGGAATATAATTCTATTTAAAACGTAAGGTTTTAACCTTGTTATTATTAATGAATAACAGTTAACACGAGTTGTAGACGATCTACTTCTCCATAATGAAATGAGTTTTCTTATTAACTATTAAAAGAGAATTTTGGAATATATTGTTAAATATTCTAAGTTTTGTGTTTCAAATGAAACATGAATATGACTTTGTGGATACGTGAGCACCAATTTGGGAGAACCAAAGTGGAGACCACAAAGGTCGTCATGGGAATCATACTGGGAATTTCCTTATGGTTCGTGATGGTGAGAATAACATTTCTATTTGTTTAATGTTGTCACGAAATTTTGTGTGTATCTATTTAAAAAGTATTTATTTGAAATGAGATGAAATTTCGATTTGATGAATTATGTTATTGCAAATTTTATTATATATTTTGTGAATTAAACAATGCAATAACTAAATCATCATATTATTTAACTAGAAATTTTATTGTGAAGAGTTTGACACGATAAAATTGTTCGATCAAAAAATTATTTTGGAGTGACATTTTTAACGGATATTATATAGATACACACAAAAGAAAAAGGGTTGTTAAGTCGTGATATGACTAAAAACTACATAATTAATGGAATTATAGTATTGGAAAGACATTTTGCTAGAAGCATTGTGTATGTCTATAATTTGTGAATAAATACATCATGTGGAAATGTGTTTTTCAAACAAATGGTTATGATAAGTTTGTCTACGTACCACTATAAATTGACGGTATTGGGTGTCAATCTACTTGTCTCCACTAATTTATAATGGTAATCTAGTTATATTATCGATAATATTATTTGTCACATGGTGTCAATTAATAGTATTTCACCATATTTGTGCGAGTTAAGCACGAGATTGATCTCTCTATGGAGTTATGGTGAAATTTTTTCAATCATAGACGGATATATGATTTGAAAGATTGAAATAACTCAATGATGAGTTGCGTATAGATTTAATATACACAATTAATAAATATATGAGTGCCCGAGCCCGGAAGCTTTAGTCGAACCCAAATTCTAGGGACACTCCTATAACTTTTGTAGTTTAGGATGGTGGTTAATTCTCATGAATCGGTTTTTATGTCGTTGATTAGAGAGATGTTGTAGGCTCCATGTAAGAACGATATGAAGAATTAGAATGATGCATCTTCTATTCATATTCTTTGGTCTTAGGTCTAAGGCATGCTAGACTTGGACTCGTTAATTATAAGTCTCTGTTGAGATTAATTAACATTGGAGATAAAAGTGTTTATGAACACTAGTACGAAACGACAAGACAAAATCAAAAGTTTATTCAGTTAAAAGAAGAATATGTAGAAATGTGGGGGTCCAACGCAATTAGGACATGACCAAGAGGAGTACTCAAAGGTCGAGAAAAAAAAAATTAATATACCTTGTAATGTGTGTGATACACAAATTTGCAATCACTACAATTGGTTCACGTGTAAGAATCAATCAAAAGAAAAGTAAGAGGTTTAAGGTATATAAATAAAAAGGAGGTCCTTTAGTGTGATAAGGATACTCAAATGTTAGTTAATAATCTTATATATAAGATTTTAATAGCATAAGTGGAGATGTGTTCCTTTAAAGGAAAATGAGGTGTTTTGGTAGAATCCTCAAGATGATTGTTGGCCAGCTTCGAAACTTCTTGGAGGTAATCTATATATTATTATCACAATACCGCTAGAACAACTTGTCTCCTATAATATTATCTGAGTTAACTCTAAAGAGTTAAAAGATAACATATCGGATCCGACAACCACGGGGTTGAAAGGGGATCAAGTTGTGGAATGGGACTAAAGCCCTTGAATGAATAAGTTTATGCAAAGGAAACCTAACCCAATTGACTGGAGATCCCAAGATCTGGGTTCAATAGGACAACCTAGTTGTATGAATGAAGGGAAGTCACTGTGGGGGTAGTTTACCTACCTCCTAAACCAATTTAAGGGAGTTTACAATACTTCCTAGCCCATTCTTAATAGTGACGATAGTGTGAGGCTAAGCTCGACGCTTTTAATGATTCAAAGAAATAACCGTATGAGTTTAATGATTTCTAATGAATCACCTATGTGAGAGAGAAGTGGGGTCGCTTCGAATGAAATTGTTGGGGCACAATTCCTAGAGCTCTCGCAGAACCAGGCTAATGTTCATGACCTTTAACGAACATGACTATGAGGACTTGACCATGTCAGGGAGATTCTTGTATGAAGTATATTGTCGTTTATACAAATGGCAAACGAGTTCAAAGACATCGAGTTCTACTCAGAGCCAGTAGACTAAGTATATTTCATAAGCGAAGGTTCAAAGGGTAACACCTACCTATCGTATGCAAGATTTAACTGCTGAAATTTTGTCAAAACGTGTGTGTGATTCTTGAGATCGATATCCATTCATGTGGGGGATTGTTGGAATTTTTGGGAAATAAGTGAGTTTTCCCCAACTTTGGCGATATATTAAGAGTTATGTGTCCAAAGTTGATATGAGATGAATGGGATATCAAGTCTCAAAAGTATGGTATATTATGCATTAAAGCCAATTGAGTTACATATTTCTATTAATTTATCTCATAATGAGTTTGAGTCATTATGTTGGATAAATGAAAAGCTTTGTAACGTCTATAGTTTATGACATAATCATGACTATTAAACGAAATTAATAATCATCATAATGATGTTGGTTTTAGTTTGCATTATATAACCAATTGGTTAACTCATTAAAAAAAGAGAAATGAGAAGACTAATACCCGGTTTTTTGCTAAAATACCTTGTTATCCTTATCACATCGCACATGAAAATTCCGTCAAGATTTCAGGCATATGGGTTCAAGTCCGGCAGTATTACTGCTTCGGCCGTTGTACCCTGGGAGACAGACGACGTATAGACGGCGAATCTGTTTTAAGGGAACCGTGTGAAACACGGGCCTCGGCTATATCGTTCTTCGATATTATTTTGTTTTGATTCGTATCAAGTATATGGTATGTTTTATTTATCGTAATCATAATATGTTAAATGTAATTCATTTTGTTTATAATCAAAATTGTTTCGGATACGACATATTTTACCTACATTTTTCTCCCACTAATTTTGTTTTTTACAATACAACGGGAAGTATCTTGAATCACCAAAGTCATAAAACGAATTTCTCTCCCGTATTCATAAGTCACCCTTATTGGATCGTTGGTAACAACTTCACCAACAACACCTAACCTAAGAAAGAAGTGTGAATGAATTAGCTTACATATTAAGAATATAGATATAAATGTCGACAAACTAGGAAAACATACAATAATTAATTTTAAAATCACTTGAAACCTTGACCTTTATTGACTTGTAAAAATTAATTTTACATCCATGACTATGACTAACTAGCATATACTTTCCATTGTTGGAGGCAATACCAAAATTATTGAGAACTCAAACACATCCTTATATCATAGTAATACAAGATGATGTCAATGAACCAGATTTCCAAGTGTATCATGTTCTATCCGACAAACATCTTCCCATATGAATGTCCTCCATATGGTGCAACACGATACAAGCGTAGGTTTTTGACATCATCATTGTCATGTCTAAACTCTTTCCGTTTGATGCGTAGAAATATATCAGTTTACGAAGAAGAAGAAAAAAGTAACCGCTCCCAATACCAATTTGTTCCAAATGGGTAAAAGATATCATTTTCTAATGACGAACAAAAATTATCATATTGTCCTAAAAGGAGATAATTTTCCTTATGTATTTTATGTCTTTGAAAGCGGATACATAAATAGAGCTAATAAACCAATAGCACAATTTATTTAATTTAATCAACTACTATATGCAGCGGGCAATAGGAATTTGGGTTAGACATAAGTAAAAATATTTGAATTAGTGATAATTTACAATTGGGGTTCATATTTCATACACCATCCATTTTCTCTCATACATCCTCATAATTACCTAATCACTATTTTGACTAATAATATATAATCATTTATTACACCTAATAAAATAAGACAAATATGTCTATATATTATATATACAATAAAATATTAAAAATGTCAAACTAAATTAAAGTTATTAGTAATTTAAAAACTCAAATATTAATGAGCACATTACAAACATGATAAAACAGGATGTGTAGAAAACTATAAAAGCAACATTTTTAATTTTTAAGAGATTAACCCTTTATAAAACAGATATAGTACTAAACCAATAGTACATAAGATTGTTTTGGCCACTTGAAAATTTTCTTATTATTATCCTAAAACAACTAGTCCACTACTTATATTTTTTAAAGATATTTTAAGTAAAGTGTTCCTAAGAAGTCAACAAATAATATGAAAGAATTAAAAGTATTATACTTAAACGGTTAAACGAAATAAATTAGAAGTATACTTAAACTACTTAACGATTAAATGAAAGAAATCCAAAGTATTCTACCTAAACTACTTAAACGGTTAAATGAAAGAAATCAAAGTATTCTACTTAAACGGTAAAATGAAAGAAATCCAAAGTATTCTACTTAAACGGTAAAATGAAAGAAATCCAAAGTTTTCTAGTAAAAAAAGAAATGAATCAAAAGTAATTAATTTGACATACCATATAACAGTGTCTCCGCTTGTTGGTATGCTCCTTAGAAAAATAAAAAACTATGAATTTTTGTTTTATGTGATTGGTGTTTGGATATGTGGTTGTTTGGAAACAAATTATAATGTAGACACTAAAAACCTGATAATGAAATTTAAGAATGTTTTTAAATAAATTAAGTTATTTATGTTTTTAATAAAAATGTTGTTGACTTAGCTTGATAATGAACCATAATTTAGTCTTTTTATAAATTGTAGTTTTTCATAAAAGTAGTTAGAATTTTGACTTAAATATTTGATAAAAACGAGGTAAAAACTTTGACCAACTATTTTGAGGGTGTATGTAATATACGGTCCTTTACCGTTGGGTTTTAAAAGTAGTCTGAGCTTCATCAGTATGAGTTCCATCTAGTTAGGTTAAGTCAGTTTGAGCAGGTTCATACTCATTACTTTTATTATCATTGAAATAATTCATGGGGAATTCATCATCTTCACTCTCAGATCCTTGTGCTTGTCTTATGGCGACTACTTGATCTTTAGTCTGGGTTGGATCAGAATCAAAAGATGTAACCAACAGTTCATCACACAAAATGATTGATGGTTACTAGATCAGACTGAGTAGTGAGTTCATCCTTTTCAGACCGAGTTGTGTCATCAAATGTCACATTGATGCTTTCTTCAACTGTCTTTCTTCTTTTACTATATACTCTAAATGCTTTAGACACACTTGAGTATTCAACAAATAGACCCTCATCAGCCTTAAGAGACATTTTACACAGTTGATCTCTTTGATTAAGAATATAACATCTACTTTCAAAGATGTGCAAGTAATGGATAGAAGGAACTTTATTGTGATATATCTTATAGGCTGTGTGCCCATGCCTTTTCACTATGATGGATCTGTTTTGAGTAAAGCAAGCACTCTTGACAGCCTCATCCCAAAATTTGATTCTCATGTTTCCATAGCATAACATTGTTCTTGCAGCTTCAATTAGAGTCATGACATTTCGTAAAATAATTGTGAAATTTTGACATTTTATAAAATACATCCTTTTTACTATTGTCTTTATTTTATTACGTTTTATGGCCCCATTACTAGTTGGGTCTCAAATATATCATCAACTAGTGTGTTATCTTGGAAAATGCTAAACGCAGTCATTGGGTTACTAATAAAAACGGTTGAACGATTAATATATAAGTGATAAAAGTATGACTATTTGTATTTCGGGAAGTTTTTTCATACAGTTTCTTGACGGATTATGTACGATATCTTTAAGCTTAAAAGTTATTCTTTAACCATTACCCCAAAAGCTACGATTAACATGTTCTTATTCTTTTTTCATATTATAATCTCCACCGTTGGATCTATATATAATACTTGGTTCATCTTTTGGTGGTGATTAAATACACGAGTAAATTATATAAACCATTTATATAATTTTTATCATCTAAACTTTAAAGTTAAATAAGTTATTTAAAAAGGTGTGATATTGGTCGTGCTTTATTTTAATATCTGTCTATTTTAGTAGTTAAGTGTGTGGAAGTCACATACATGATGAGGGTTAAGCACTAAACTAGAGGGAATGCAAATAAAGAACAATCGCTTTTATATATATATTTTGAAATAAAAGGACAACCAGTTAACTTTTTGAACTTATAAGACGATACATATTATTGAGGTGAAACCACAAAGATGATATATGTGATGTACTTAACACACGGAAATTCAATGTTTATTTCCAATTTTACCCTTTAGATTTGAGATCTACACATACCTGGCAACATACAACCCTATGTTACCGTCAACAAATTTCCCTTTTCTAACTGTCTAACGTTTCCCATTTATACAATGGATGAAAATTTTGTATCTTTAATCTTTAATATATAATAAAAGAGGGACATTAAATACCAAATGGCAAAATAAGAACCATTGGATGAGTTAACTTCTATTTTAACCGTTAGATCAAATTGATAATGTTATCAAAAATTATTTTTATTTTACACCCTCTTATAATAAATAATTAAATAAAAACACACTTTTAATTTGTTTATAAAATCACTCAATTTGGACAATGATTCACCCTATTATTATTTTTAAAATAATAATAAATATCAAAACATGTGTATAAACGTAAAGGTGTAAAATCTTCTAATAAAAAATATCAAAACATGTGTATAAACGTAAATGTGTATATATTATTATAACTATAAACAATAAGTGTATGTGTATAAACGTAAAGTTATATATCTTATTATATGTATAACATTGTCTTTTAATAATAACTTAACATTTATATAAACATAAAGTTTTCGATTCAAGTTTTTATCTTTGTTCGTGCTATCGCGAGACAATAATCTAGTTGTTATAAATAAAAGAGGCCTTCACATTTTAAAAAGGGACTTTCTATTCAAATTAACTTAGTTTTTTTCTTCTTTTTTCTCCTTTTATGTTTTATCAGTCTTCAATTTACTTGAACTAAAAAAATAAAAACTAATATCAAGTCTTTAATTACTTATATTCATACTTAAAAAGAGAAGTTATGTCTCTCTTAGGTCACCTCCAATATGTACATTAAAATATCAAATTGGTGTAAATTTTGATATAAACATTCTCCAACCAAGATACCAAAATGGTGTAAAGTTTTGGTGTTACACCATTTTTCTATCATTTTGCACCAAATTTAGTGTAATACTATTCATCACACCAATTTTTTTAATTTTCATTTTAACTCTTTTGGTTTTGTGTTCTTTTATAATTAAACTTCTTTTAAAGTAATTAATTTATATATTAGTAATATAACAATTATAAAACGTTGATATTACTTTATAAAACTTATATTTAAAAACAATCTCATTTATAAAACTTATATTTTAAAAATAAGCTCACTACCATTTATAATGCTATTAATTGACTAAAAATAGGGATGGACATGATATCCAACCGGTTGGTATCGATTTTTTTAAAATAAATTTATTTGTACGGAATATTGTACCGAATGAACCGGTTCGGTATCGGTCCGTACGGTATCATGAAAAATATCGTAGAAGTAAAAGAGTTTGGTACTTGAAAGTATGAAGATCTCTCTTCAAAATCTTCGTCTTAGCTCTTTTTTGCTGCTCCTAATCGATTTCTTAACGCTTGGTCCGACCTCCAAAAAACTGATATTTTTGTAGGGTTGTTATCTTCTATTTATAGGTTGAATTCTAAAAATCCCGAAAATCTCCACTGCGCCGCAGTCCTTATGTTTCCAAATTGTACTCGGTATGTGATACCCGTTGCGTAGTGGGGTGTTTCTCGAATCTTCTTGCTTTAAACTTCCGAATGCGCAACACCAATGTACCAATGCGTCGCAACACCTGACGATATCACAATTTCTCGTCTTTTCACCATTTTCATGCGTTCCCTTGTCCAAACATCCAATTCCAGTTCATATAAAACTTGTCACTTGAATAAATACTTTCACACCATTAAATGCAAAAATTCATCATATCCATCATGATTTAATATGAAAACCGACCAAATATCGCATATAAATATACATATAAATATGCGATATCAGTACCGAATACTAAAATTTTGAAAAGTGTGGTACAAAGTATGGTAGCACTTGTATTGGGATGGTATCGGTTAGTGTCGGTATCGGTTAGTGTTGATATCGGTTTGTGTCGGTACCGGTATTTCGATAACTTTGCTCACCCCTACTTATATATACTAACTCCGTCCCAAATTAAGTGTCCACAATAAGATTTTGAGGTCTTTTTTTCACAACTTTGACTTTAACTATATCTTTTTGTGCTATATAATATTTGATGTACTATATACGAATGAATTGGATTTTAAGTGTATTTTTCATTGATATAATTTTCATCATCTATTATATAAGACAAACAAAAGTATTTAAGATCAAAGTTAAAAAAGATTGACTTCTAAAACTGAAAGTGGACACTTATTATGGGACGAATAGAGTAAGTTTATATAGTTATTAATATTAATTTTTTATTGCACTAAAAACATTAAAGTTAATTATTTAGAGTATATTTACGCATTATATATTTTTACTAGTAGAAAGTTATGTAACGTAATTTGGTGTATTTATTTGGTGTGGTATATTGGAGGTAACTTAGTTTTGATATAACAATATTTCAAAAATATATATTTTTTACACTAAAATGGTGTATCATATTTGATGTTCCATTAAAGATGCCCTTATAGCTCTCACATTAAGAAAATGGAATTATTTAAACACATACTTTAACGTTTGATAACTATCTAACCTAAGTGTGTAACTACAATCTTTAGTTATTTGGTCCTTAATACCTAATTCATATATTGTGTTTATTTAAAGTTTGGGAGGAACATTGTGGTCACTTACAAATATCATCTTGACGAGTGACCAACATAGTGGTCAATAACAACGACGGATCTAAGACAAAAACCGGAGGGAATGAAACAAATAGACTCTTTTAAATTATATAAACAAAATCTTTGGAATTTTTAAAATTATGATATAATTAACTTTTGTATAAGGTTCGTGGCTTCTATACTACCCAATTAGATTTCATCATTGTCTCGAATCACTAACATAACCATTCAAAAAAATAAAATAACACCTAATGACTACGTTTTTTATTGTTGCTAATCTTGTTAAATGATCAAATTATGGGTTTTCAAAAAAGTTGGTTATTTGCGAATTGGATTATTTTGTTTGTAGTTACAACGATTAACTTTTTTCAATTTTCTCAACCAACTTAAGTACGTTAGAGCACCCGGAGTGGGTGGGTGGGTGGTGGGGGGGGGGGGGGGGGGGGGGGGGGGGTTCTCGCTCGTTGTGGGAGTGAGAACGAGCCCCCCCCTCTCTCGTTATCACTCCGAGTAGGCTCGTTCTGAGCTTCGTTGTCGGGGGTCGTTGTTACGACAACGGCTCGTTCTAAATTTTTTTTTTTTTTTTTTCTTTTTCTTTCCTTTTTAATGGTAAAGATGGATGATATATGAAATATGTTTTGTGTTTTGTGTTTTGTGTAGGTTTTAGAATAATTTGATTTTTTTTTTTCCAATCTAATTGTTTTTTGTTGCAGAGATCTAAGTGGAGAAGACAAACAAATTTACAATATCTACTTTTTCTTTTATTTATTTACATATTTTACCCCTTTTCTTTTATCTAAATGAATGTTATTTGTAATTTTTCTTACATTTATATTTCCATATCAATCAAGTAACTAATTATTATGGTTGCAATGCAAACTCCGTTCAATATTAAGTTTAGGGTCGGGTCTTATAAAGTATATTATTAGCGATCGTGCATTATCCAAATTTTTGAAGACATTTTCTTTCGTATTGTTTTAATTATTTATTTATGTTTTAATTATTTGTAATTTTTTTTATTTATGTTATTTAATGTTTTAATTATTAAGTTTTAATATTTTATATTCTTTTAATAATTTATTTATCTTTTAAGAAAAAAAATAAATAATAATAAAATAATCCCACAACCCACCACAACTCTCCCTATCATAACAATTCACAACCCTCATTATCACTGCCACGTTATCACCTTTTTCCCCACAACCCACCACAACCTCATTTTCACTCATTATCACTCCGAGTGCTCTTATATCATTATTGGGACCGGCTACCCTGAAGTTATTTGAAATTTACTTCTATGCTATGAAAACTTTATATTTCCCGTCCACATCATTTGATAAAATATTAAAGTGCTTTTCAGAAGAATCTTGTACGATACCAATAATTCAAAGACTCCTTGTGTGTAGTTTGAGCTTTGATTCGGATATGAAGGTACAAATGAAATTCTTGTTTTATTTAAAAGTTTAGAAATGTAAATTAATGGTTAAAATATAACAAATGAGAGTTTAGGGTAAAAAAATATAAGAGCAAATTACCAAAATAATCAATTATTACTTATATTTATAAAAATAATTACCTAATTTGCGACGGATTTCTCGCGACATTTTTTTCGTCGCGAAAGTATACATATTATAAGCAGCCCAATAAAAATTCGACACGTTGTCGCAACACTATTCATTTATCGCGTCAATATTCATTTTCGCGACGACGTGTCTGATTTTTATTGGTCTGATTTTATTTCATGTACTTCTCGCGACGATAAAGTGTCGCGAGAAATTTGTCGCGAATAATGTGATTATTTTTGTAAAATGTAAGTGATAAGTGATTATTCTGGTGACTAATTCAAAATATAATACTTCTTTCGTTTTATACTAAGTGACCATTATCAGATTTTGAGGTATTTTTTACGCAATTTTAACTTTAATTATATATTTTTGTGCTATATAATATTTGATGTAAAATATATGAATGAATTTAGGTTTTAAATATATTTGTTATTAGTATAATTTTCATTATCTATTATATAACACAAACAAATTATTTATGATCAAAGTTAAAAAAAATTAGACTTTAAAAACTGAAAGTAGACACTTATTATGGGACGGAAAGAGCAGTACTTTTATGTAAAAACAGTAAAATACTATTGAGTGGTTTGGAAACTAATTATAACCGGAAGTATCCAATATATGGTTAACGTATGGGATCGGATTTCACCGCCAAACTAACTCACCCGTAACTTTATCTCAACGAGAAATAAATAACATCTTTAGAGCAGTTTTGATCATTTTATTGAAAACGTCCAAAACGTTACGAAAAATCTTATAAGACTGGAAATACTTCTTAAAATCCCAATGAAATGTAGACTCAATTAGTTTTAACTTTTATTAAATGGTTTTTAAAAGAAGACAAACACAAAGGCACGAGGATGACACCAGGTTCATGACACCGACCATTGGGTGTATTACAATGAATGATTGCGCCAAAAGGATCACGATTTTAAGAACTCTCACTCTTTGATGAAAAGTATCACTTAAGGAACTTGGTCATTCATGGATGGTTAAGTACCATTTAAGCAACTTGGTCATTCAACATATAACAAGTATATCCAGCGACGGGGGAATAGGGGGGCTGGAGGGTGCTGGGCCCCCCAAGAAGCCCAACTCCAATGTAAATTATGTGTAAAACTTAAGCTCAAATCTCAAATATAACTACTTTGACCCCCCTAATATTTCAAACGACAAAAAAAAAAAAAAATTAATGTTTTTTTTTTTTTTAAATGTGAGCCCCTTCCAACCGAAAATTCTAGCTCCATCCCTGGGTATATCCGAAATATAAATCGCATTTTACAACACTTGATGGTTGGTGGTCCTGTACTTTTGTTTATTCATTAAATACATGTATCATATATGGTCGTATTGAATCACATAAAGTATCAATTAAGTCAAGAAAAAAATCATACGAATAAAGCTTACATCCTGTTTAAAAAGTCACATTTTCGAATCTAACATCAAAAGCTATATGTTATTGTCAATGTAACACTTTTAAGTCTAAAAGCATAATATTGATATATAGATGAGTTAAAACATAACAATCTTGTGTTCCATTAAACACTCGAGATTGACCGTTGTCGTTCACCAACCGACTAATTTGTTATCCCCGGTAGCATAGGGGAAGACCAACCGACTAATTTGTTATCCCCGGTAGCATAGGGGAAGACCAACCGAATATTACCTAGCCCAAAATGACCCTTACAGTCATAAACTTGACACACACCCGATACAACCATCAGTACTAGACTCAAAAGAGAAACCGCGATAGCAAAAAATTTCCATGTTGCAAGAAACAACTTCTGGATTAAGTTAAACGCTTTAACCCTGGGTCTATTACCATAATACTTATTAACTTTCACAAGGGTCTTTTTCAACTCGGACATCTTTCCATCTGTTTTCTCGGTCGATTTAGTAATCCCATTAAAAAGTTTCACAATTTCCTCATCGTCCATTTCACCTTCGATAATATTCTTTTCACGAAGGATCTTGACGTCCTTAAGACCATCGACGATCCCACACATTAAGTCCACATACTCCGTTAAGTCAAGATTTGTAATATCCCCTTTCTTGAACATCATATCAAATCTTCGTAAGCCATCAAATTTCTTAAAACAACTTCCGAATCGGATTTTAGATCAAGAACTGGGAGGTAGAATGCGGGTTTTTCCTCGTCGAACTTAGTGTCATGAATGCCTCCGGGCATCGAACAAAATTCAATTTTTCCTATTTGTAACATTTTAGAAACCGAAGGTATATCAATTTCTAGCAAAGTAGGGTTTTCACCCCAAATTTTCTTGATCAACATGCTAATCTTCTAGATGTATTTGCACCCGCGAACAACCTTCCTGCCACTTGCACCACATTTTCGACGTCTTCTAGATGTATATCGACTAAGAAATTTGCTCGAAGATAAGGGTTTTTAGGCGCTTGTTTTACAATCAAGTGATACATACAGTCTAGCAAATGAAAATAGCTACAAATATCTGGATCCTGAAGGGTTTCTAATGTAGTTAACTTAAATGGGGATCGCTTTTCGCAAAACATAACAACCAAATTCGAAAGACACAACTCTTCGATATCGCTAGTTTTATGTTGGTTAAGAGCATTAACTAGTTCAACTAAGATCACAAATGGGATTTGGTTTTCAACCTTGACAATATCTTCAAAACACTCGTCTACTTCTTTTGACAAAACATTGAGCACAAATAGTGCATCGATAGCGAAAACCCATGCTAAAGATTCGTCGTCTATATCAAAATACACGTCGTAGGAGCATCGAGCTACCGGGACAAGCTCTACGATCCTTTCGTGTACAATTTTTTCAAATGTGGTTGCGATATTGTAAGGTTTTAGAACTGTTTTTGCTGTGATGAGCTTGAGTTGCTCTTGCTTGCTAAAGATGTCGAGTCGAAAATGGTGGATGGGTCCGAGGCTGATGTTAGCAGGAATGTAAGAGTGTGGGTTTTGGGAGGTTATAGTTTCGGGTAGTTGGAAGATGCTGATGGGGAGATCCGTGTTGATGTGAAGATAGGTTTTGAAGGTTTTGGTAAAATTGGTTTGCCACATTTGTAAGTCTTCAATGGAAGATGGGGAAGAAGATGGAATAGGAGAGTTTGTAGATACCATTTCTTGTTTTGTTTGGTATACATATACATACATCTCTTTGTTTAAATGGGAAAAGGAAATGTTCAATCAAAGACGGCGGACTTGGACTCGGAATCGGACTCGGTATGTAGTCCGAGCGTTTGATAAGTTCATTAAAAGCTCGGACCACGAACCGAGTACGTGATTTTGTCTTGTTCTCAGTCTACGGTTTTTCAACACGGACCGAGTCCGAGGCAAAATCACGGACTCGGTTCGTGGTCCGAACTTTTCATGAACGCTCGACCCGAGTCCGAGTACGTAGTCTTTGATGCTTGCAAACAGCCTACATATTGCATATTGAGTTTTTGAAAATGTAGAACTTAATTTTAAGTATTTAGATAAAATTACGTTTTGACTTATTTCAAAAAGACTAACACATGCATTTTTAAACATCGATTTTATTGTTTATCTCAAATCACAATCAAAAACGCGGACAAGATAAATACTTATATTGTATAAGAAGATGACAAGTTAATGTTTGTAAATTAACATTAAGGAAATACTTTATTTTCTAAATATTAAGTGTTTACTCCTTTTTCCTCTTATTTGTAGATATGGAAAGTGGAAGCAACACCATTGTAAGTTTGTAACAATGTAGACATGGTCAAGTGGTCATCCGATTGGCGGCTAATCATATATTCCTATGGCCTTCAACCACGTCCATGAGTTGCTTTGTTTCTTCCGGCCTTTCTAAGGTGGTTTATCCCCTAAAGAGATTAACCACTAGATGCTTACTTTAAAGTTTAAACGGTACTTCATGATTCAATTGTAAAAGCCTCATATTGTAATGTTGGCTATACTTCTCGTACTTCTTCAAGCTTTGATTCTCGCAAATTAGGACAAGGAAATAAACCACAGCAAACCATTAACCACTTCCTTCTACGCATATGATTAGGTGTTGTAATGCTAAACGCCTAAACCTAATTCCATATATAGATGATATAACATAGACCGTTAAGTGAATAGAGTGAACTTCTATACCAAACAATAACTAGATTATGGTCAAAATACGTAGTGTTATGAAAACAGCAAACAACAAACAGCAATTCATACTACATTATGGTCTATTTGGCAACTGAGAAAGAAGGCGTGTGATTCATGTCGTTCAAAAGACTCTTCGGTATACTTGTGTCAATTGGGTCTATTAAAATATATAAAACGTTACAAACTAAAAAAAGTTTACCCAACAGATGTAAGTGAAAAACAACTGTTCCATAAATCTTCCAATGGGAGTCACTTGATGGATATCAGCAGGATTCTCTATGAACAAAGCAAATATACAATTCCATCGACTGGGTTTCATGATCATGAATTATTGTTCTGATTTAATGAAAGTCGGGAGGAAACAAAAGAAAGCCATAACATTAATGAATTTTAAAAATCGGCTAGATGGAAAAGTTCTTACGGACACATAACTTAGCATGCGAGAAAAGTGTGATGGATGTAAACTCACTAGAAAAATAATCAGAACAAATGTTATAAATTTTTTGAAAAATCAGACGGGAAAAGAGAAGATAATGTTATACAATTTGATATAGCATGATATATAATTGAAAGTTAAGGATAAAAGCATTGTCCAAAAAAGTTAAGTGGTTAAAACAATAAATATATGAAATTTGATTATTAAAACATTATTAATCCTTTATAATATATCATATATAAGGGATTCAATCCTTATGGTTTATTTTTTCCTTGTTTTCATTTTCTTTTAGTTAGTGACTATCAAGGATTCAAATTATAAGCCCAAAAGTGTGTTAAATACACATGGACGATATGGTAATTGGTATAATCGTAAACGTTACAAACATACAAGTACTAGATCTGTAACGGTTGTAAACTACAATAAAATCCAAAAAAAAGAAGAAGGCTAAATTTGTTTAATTTAACAAACCTCATGTACAGTACCATTTAGATTATTAACGCTAAAAGAAATTGGAATTTAACAAGTGTCGTGCGAAGCACTCCCTGTTGAGTCATCCTATAATCGTCAACTAGTTCAATTTTACCTATCAAGAGTAGCCTATTACCAGTCAATCGGTCTCAATTTGTTTTCACAACTAGCTACGGGCTATTTATGAATCGGCATTTGTAAGTAGAGATACGTGATAAGTTAATTTATGTTTTGGCAGTCTCATTTCTGTTTTTCTGCAATAGTGATTCTTTCGGAACTTCACAGGTAGACTGAATATATAGATATCATCTTTTAAAAACGTAATGATGTTAACAAGGTTTTATTTACCCACGGGATAAATGATAAAAGCTAATAATTTAAAAGATAATTTTTTAATCTTATGATGAAATTAAAGTTTAATATGTAAAATATAGTATTTAAGGGTTAAATATGTAAATGATAATAGCTAAGGATTAAAAATAAAAAAATCTATAATAAATAGTGATTTTGTGGATAAAAACTCTATTTATTAGTTTGTGAAATGATTTTTTGAATTTCTCATGAGCCAAACTTCTATTAACGAATTTATAAAATTCTCATGAGCCAAACTTCTATTAACGAATTTGAAAATTGAATAAATTCTTATAAAAAAAAACATAAAAGTTTCACATTTTTGCATCCGTCGTCATCATAGAAATAACTGTAATCTTCAAACTCGGTCCGTCGACTAACCTTTATGTGTAGATAGGTTAGAAAAGTCAAACAAATGCTTCACGTAGTTCATGGTAGATATGATGTTTATGTTCTAAGCCTTCAATAAAATGACAACCAATGCAGATAGAGATTTTGCTTAAAGAAAATGAAAGAAAAAAAAAATGAAAAAAACATAGGTTCACGACGACAACAGTGAATTAACAAAAGATACCGGTAAGTTGAACTCATATGTCAAGCATATATGGAAACATTTAATGGAAAATGTTAAGAGGGGTACCATGTAATCTAATTTCCCTATAGACATACATGTCTTGATAATATTCAAAAATGTTGCAACCCTTATAGGAAAGACTTGATCAAGTTGAGATCATTAATCAAATATTGTTTCAAGAGCCTAACAAGATTGGTAACATAAGCTCATAGGCTCATTTAATAAGCCGAAACAAACACCCTCTTGATCAAGTTGATATCATTAATCAAATATTGATTCAAGAGCCTAACAAGATTGGTAACATAGAAGTTGCTTAGACACTAATCATCCTTGGAAAAAGTTTGTTATGGACTCAACTTTAAGATACATAGATCTATGTGAGATTTATAAACTTGAGATACTTCATATTGAGGACGGAGGAGTCCGGAGGGGTTAATAAGTTTAGGTCCGAAATGAAATGAATCACGATACAAAACACACCTAAACTTTCCAACTAAACTACACAGAAACTAAAGCTCCTCAACATAAAAAGATTTGAGTACAAACAAATATACAACTAAGGACCAAATAAAACTTTGAATACAATAATTATAAAAAAGAAAATATCTATACAAAAGTTTCTTAAGAATTATCGACAACAACCCAAAATCCGAATCTTGGTTGCCCTGTCGTGATAAATTATTCCATATTGTTTTGTATGAAGGTAGTCTAACTCGTCTTTCTTATTTCGTTTATTACATTATTGTGTGGATATACAATATGAGTATATGTTCGTAAACAAGCATCATCTCTTCTATTATCGAAACCATATACACAAAATCTTTTTCCAAGTAGAAAATGTAAATAGGCGTTTGTACGCCATTCCAAAATAAGTGACACGATTATGAAAGTAGTCTAGTCCACGTTTAATTACCTTTAGTGGTCAAACACATCTTAAAACAACAGAACATCTTTCTGATGGCGTGTTCTGTATGAAAGTCTTTGATTAAAGATAGAATACCCACACCACAAACAGGGCAAAATAGCGGTGCTGAAATTGATGATGACATACTGTCACCATAATCAATTGCAAAGTACATAATCCCTGAAATATTTAAAAATAACAGTTCATTTATATTTATATAACTTAAATCTTTGACAAGATTATATCTTTTCTTTTTAGGGTTTGTTTGTTCCGGATTATATAACGGGCTTATGAACTTATGTAAATGTTGATAAACTCGTAGGCCCAATTTTTCCGGCTTATGAGCTTATCAAGTTGAATTTATGGTTTATAAGCCGAAAGCTCAACTTAATAGAAAAAATTGGACTTATGAGCTTATTAAAATTTACATAAAGTCATAAGCCCGTTACATAAGCCGAAACAAACACCCTAAACTAAAAAAAATTACTTTAAACATAAATCATGAAAGGAAACTTACAATAACGAGTTAATTATTTCTTAAATTCGGAAAGAAGGAAGACCGATTGGTATAGTTTGCTGTTGGTGTGGTGGACGGCTAGGGTTGGAAAGAAAGTTATAGTTGTAGTTCTCTATTGTGGGGCGGCTATTTATTTTGGGAAATGTAAAGAAACTAGGGTTGCTAAATTTAGAGTTAATTACATAATTGGTCCCTGTGTTTGTTCCAAAACAACTGGTCCAGTCCCTGGGTCACAATTCGTTCGGGTCCAATCCCTGGAGCCTATCTTTGGTTGCACGTTTGGTCCATCCGTCACATAAAATGACTAAACTACCCTTATCTTTTAATTTTCTTCTTTTTTTTTTCTCCTATTTCATTACTTTATTTTATTTTGGTTTATTTGGGATTGGGATAATTAAAGAGATAACCAATCATATTGTGACACGTGGAGATAATAAAATAAAGTAATGAAATAAGAGAAAAAAAATTGAAGAAAATTAAAAGATAAGGGTAGTTTAGTCATTTTATGTGACGGAGGGACCAAACGTGCAACCAAAGATAGGCTCCAGGGACTGGACCCGAACGAATTGTGACCTAGGGACTGGACCCGTTGTTTTGGAACAAACACAGTGACCAATTATGTAATTAACTCCTAAATTTATTTTGCTTCTACAGATACGTAGTATTTCTTATTTTATTTTTTTTCACAATTAAATTATTAATAAGAGAATTACAATAATACTAACGTGATATTAATAATAGTATGGATAAGCACAATCTTTAAGGGTATGATTAAAGTTAAAACGTTGTACATAAAAAGTAAGTTGTACTACATAAATATAGGAAATGAGATCTCAAATATAGAGGACGCTATATAATAAAACGATGTATGTCTAAATTTTTGAACTTCTGTTTATAGTTTACGGTTATCAAAATTCTATTAAATTAATTAAATTGTAAATACTTACTTATTTTGTTATTATTTGGAAAGATAAACACGCTCATTGGATATGTTTGATAAAACAAGCTCGAAGTTGTAGTTGAAAATTGTAAACTTTAGCTTAAAGTAGGAAGCTTTTGAAAATTTCAAAAATCTCCCAAATGCTTAAAATTTCTTCAATTAAGTGGTTGTTTGATAGCTGTAAACTGAGTTACTGCAGACTGAGTTGGAGCTCGGACTGAGTTAGGTGCAGACTGAGTTTGTTGTGTTTGATTATGCCTCGGAGAAATGACTATTTTACCTTTTTGTTTATTTTTATATTGAATGTCGTACAAAATCCAAATTAACTTGTGTTCGTATTCAAATTCTCGAGTCTTAAAGTTATCGTCATTTCGTTTGGTCCGTATCTTAAACCCAATCCATTTTATAACATTTAGTCCATTAGGTGTCACTAAATAACACATACCTAAATTGTGATCCATAACCACTTGAGAATCCATCCAAAAACGACCCAACCCCTTCCCAATACCCTTGTTCAGTCGAATTCATTAAACTTTATTAAGGTTTGTGTTTTCTGCTTTCTACTTGTCGACTAAGAAATCCCAAACCCCCAACCCTATTCGACCCTCATTCTTCATCTTTTCTTTTGTGGTGAAGCAGCCGACAAGTGAATTCGTGGGTATCATCCTTTTCGTTTTTTTTCCAGCAGCGGCGGTGGAGGATTGCAGATTGAAGGGGCAGCGGCTTGGGATTGTTTTTTGAAAAAATGAGTCTGCGGGTTTTGATTGAAGACTGAATCTTTGATATGGATCTGTGATACGGACCGAGTCCGTGACAGCTTTGCCTTATCAAACGCGCAGACCACGGACCGAGTCCGTGGTCTGAGTCTGATCTTTGGTTTGTGGTGATATCAAACAGCCCCTAACTCTGATTTTTGAGTTGTTTATAAGTTTTTGAAAAATTCAAAAAGCATAAAGCTACTCATTCAAACAAATCTCTTATAAAAGAAGCTTATTTAAAAATAAAAAATAAAAGCTTTAAGCTTTCAAAAAGCTCTGCAAAAGCTATTGCCAAACATGCCCAATTATATATATAAGCAATGGGCATTTTGACGACTCCAAAATTTTGAAAAGAAGAATTACTTGTTACCGATTATAGGATGTTTTTTTTAAGGCTCGCAGTCCATGACCAAACACGAAACACAATCTGAAGTGAAAATTAAATGGGTGGACACGAACACGGCACGTTAGTTAATTGGGTTGAAAATTATACAAATTAGAAGGTTGTTTTTGTAAATTAGTTTAAAAGGAAAAAAGAAGAAATTTGACAATTTTTAATACTAGTTAGAAAATAATATTATATAATAGTCCGAAAGAGATAAAATAAAAAACACGTAGGAAATTTCTAGACAATTAACTCTACAACCTATTCATTAATATTGATTTAAATAGTTTATTTAAATTATATTTAAGTTAACTTTTTGCTTAACCAAAAACATAATTAATACTAATAACTAAGCTAGTTTTAAGTTTCTTAGGAGTCAACACCTTTATAAAAATGGGTCTTTTGTTTTTGGTTTTGTGTTCATATAAGATCCCAAGCTTGAGATTGCTTAAGAATATGTTTAAATAGGAGAAAAAAAAATCATATCATAACCATTGTCCTTAAGCAAAACTTTAATGGCGGCAGATCTTTTCATTCTTTAATATTATATGATGACTTTACAAATTAGAGCATGGTTATGGTTTTTGTCATTATATATTGCCAAAATATATCACGTTCTAGGATTCTTCAATTATTGTCTTCTTTTATAATATCTAGTTCTTAGAGTTTTTATGGTCAAAAACATATACTATCCTTTTATATGACAACAAATTAAATGTCAATATGCCAAAAACTATAACAAAAATCCAAGAAGAACTTGCTTAAAATATTTTAAAATATAAGGATTCGTCATTTTAAAAACCTTAATACTGCCAATTGTATTCTTAAAAGTCTGTTTTAACCGAGTATTATATATCAAACACGTCTCGTTTGTTTGATCTTGTACGTAATATAAGTACACGACACGAGTAAGCTTTATCAAAGTGCAACAAAAAGCTAGTTCTTGAGCAATAGAAATAAGAAGACAATAGTGGCAAACAATGGTAAGGGCGCCATATTTTGACAAAGATGGAACTAGAAAAGGTGCATGGAGCGAAGACGAAGATAGTAAACTGAAATCATATATTATGAAATATGGCCATCGGGTGGCGTGAACTTCCCAATTTAGCAGGTAGCTTGGAAGATCTTGTTTATCTCCATTTTCCCTTGTTCAAGTTTAAACTATTAGATTAGCCTTTGTAGCCCATTAATATAAGCAATTTCTAACTAGTATTAATTTATTTCAGGGTTATCGAGATGTGGTAAGAGTTGCAGGCTTAGATGGGTAAATTATCTACGCCCAAATGTGAAAAGGGGAAACTACACTAGCGAGGAAGAAGATCTTATAATCGACTTACATAATCTTCTTGGGAGCAAGTATGTACAATAAATTTTATTCTAACCTCAACAACAAGTTATTCTATCTCTATATTATTTTGTTTTTGATCACCTCATTGTGCGTTTGTGCCCAATATATGCATTATGTAGGATCGATATGATTACTTAGATCAAGATTTATCAAAGAAGTTGGAGCGGATAAACACTTTGATATTCTCAAGTTTATGATAATCGAATATTGTATATATATAAAAGAACAATAAGAACAAAAAATAACGATTACCATCAAGCCTCAATCTATTAATAAATTAACAGATGTGTTTCTTTACATACAAGGATCTATAAAAGACCTTGAGGCTGAACAAAGGGGAAACGATCTCAAGTGGTGAGATCGTTTGGTGTTTTCCTAAAGAATAAACATGATGAAAAACCACACTTTTACAATGTCTAGAGATCTCTTTATATATAGAGTCTCATATGACTTACATAAGGAAACATAGTTACATAAGGAAACCTAGTTATATTAGGAGACTAATTGTTTTAGATCTTTATCTTGAAAATCAAGTCTTCATAACAGATTTGCAGCAGTAGTAACTGAGGAGTAGTAACAGAGGAGTAGTAACTGAGCAGTAGTAACAGATGAGAAGTAACTGAGCAGTAGTAACTGAGCAGTAGTAACTGAGGAGTATTAACTGAGCAGTATTAACTGAGTTCTTTTGAACTGCGCAATACTAACTGTTGTATGCAACGCAACTCTTCCATAACAATCTCGACAATTTAATCCTAACACATTCTTTTAAGCCGGGATGTAAATTTGCAATAAAAATCTCATGTTTTAAATTATTATTATATATAATAACGTCTATAAAAACTTATGTTGTGCTACTGCTAAGCGCAGATGGTCAATGATAGCTTCAAAATTACCTGGTAGAAGCGACAACGAGATAAAGAATCATTGGCACACACACTTGAGGAAACGTGCAAACCAAAATAATATTCATCCCAATCTGGGTAGCGATGAAGAAAAAGATGTTATAAAACTTTCTCATGTAAAAGAAAAAGAAGAAAGTGGCATCTTAGTAAAAAGTTTATCCTCAAAATCATCATCATCTAGTGTAAAAACTGAAGAGACATCATCTTCTTTATCAAGCGACTTATATAATGTGGCTTTGAATAACAACCCATCGACGTTGTCTAACAATGTGGAATTTGAGGATTTCTCGACAACACCATTTTTGCCGGACACTTTTAGCAGTAAGTCATCACCTGAATATTTGCCATCATCTATGGGAGTATTGGACAATTATTATTTTTCATCTTATGATCATGATATGATCACGGTGGATGACTTAGTATGGTAGATTACCGAGTTTTCTGGTTTTTGATGCCAATGAAGTTCACTAGAATCATTATTAGTTTTGTAAATTGTAACATCCCAAATTTTATTTAAAAACTCATTATGGAATAAGTTTGGAGTTTGGGGCCATTTATGTTAAAGTCTCAAAGTTAAGAATTAATTTTTGTATATATGTAAATGAATACATGTCTCCTTCTATAGGCAATGTATAATTTTTAGGTAGGAATGTGTGCGTTTTGGTGGTGTAAACAAGAAAAAAGAGAGTGTTGAAGGTGCTCTAATCGAAAATCAAGCATAGGAAGATCGTTAGTGGATCATTTTCTAAACCGAAAGCACCATTGTGTTCTTGGGAGTGCGAGGTTCAGTTTGGTGTAAGCCAAGGTTGGTTTCGCGGTGGTTCATTTTGTGTCGTATCGAAACTCGGATCGAAAACTTAAGGTATAAATTATATTTTGAGTAATTTATGGTTTTACTAGTCTAATGGAGTTGATCAGTTTAGGTTTTACCTAGTTTCGTTAAGTTTGTAAAACCTGCAAGTTTGGGTGTTGGTTGGATTGGAGAAGAAAGTGTGTTACGCTGAGTTTTTGAATCTGCAGTCTCCAACCGGCAGTTGGGGTTGTCCAACCGTCGGTTGGAAGGTGTTACGCAACATTCTTGTTTCGTTAAATGTGTTGCACAAGTTGTTACGTTAGGTTTGTTAGGCTAGTGTTGCGTTGGTTTTAAGTGTTGCGCAACAGTGTTACGCAAGTTTTCGTTGAGTGTTACGCAAGTTTTGTTGTTGTTACGCTGGTTACGTAACAGAGACCCAACCGCAAATGGTGCTTCTCAACCGGCGGTTGAGGGGTCTGAGGGGAATTTTGTTAATTACCGTTAAGCTAGTAAGCGCCAATCATTGTGAGATGTTACGACTTTATTAACGGGTATTTTATGATCAGGTTGCATTTGTCGAGGACTGAGTTGAGTACAATACTATTTTAAAAACCGAGGATTAAGACAAAAGTTGTTTTAAAAGATGAGGTAACGTTTTAAGAGATGTAAAAATGTTTTGAATGATGTAAAGATGTTTTGAAAGAAGAAAAGACATTTGATCGATTTAAGATGAACCATTTTAACAAGATAACATTATCGTACTTTGATCGAGTAGTTGTAGATACTCGATTCTTACTTGTGTATATGTGACGAGATACACTTTTATTATTGATTGTTATTGTTGTACATTGTGATGAAGTACATACTTGACTTTGGCTTTATAGCTTTCTCATAGCCTTTACTTATTGTTATGCGGGGAATTCTAGACCTCCCTTGCAACACGCAGTGTAATCTCAGACTGGAGTGATGTATGACCATAAGATGAGTGTCAGCCGGATACATCACTTGGGAGTGGGGAAGTGTATGAGATGACACACTGTAGATACCTCCTTAACGACAACACAACGTATGCAATGTCAGAGTAGTGAAAGCCTACATTTCGGGTTATTATAGAAATTGAAAGTCGCGCCTAAATGCTTATAATAACATGCAGGAATGTGCGAGTAGCGAACGGGATTGTAGTCCCATGGGGCAAGAGATAGACCCCGAGTTAGAAAGATGACTATTGGGCATAAGATGGACCCAAGTTGTGATAGATGACGTTTGGACATGAGATGGATCCTAGACGTAAGATATAGGCGACAGTGCGGAATTTGATTATGAGATGAGAATTATTTACTTGTGCACTTATTTATTGTTTATTTATTGATTTGTAACATATCCGCCTACGATGGGTGCGAGTATGGTTTGGGACTATGAAGGTAAATATTTTATGAAATATTTAATAGTCTTTACTAAATTATTTACTCGCCAACTTTGCTGATACTCTTTTCAAATGTGTCTTTTGTTCGTAGGGTGCTAGACGCTAGTCTGTGAGGCGAGACTGCTTGGGGTAGACGTTGTCCCCATTGTATAATTTTGTTGTATGCTTTTGGCAAGCTTTTGGATATTGTAACTAAGTAACGTATTGTTTGTATAAATGACATTTATGAACAACTAAATTATGTTTTATTATGTTTCCGCTGTGTAAATGTTTATAATCTAAAAAGTTTTTGTAAATCGTGATTTTTATTTAAAAACATGGCTTTACATAAATCATGTCATCCTTAGCTACCTAATCCTATCTATATATATATATTTGCTTCGGGCAAATATGAGTTTTTTAGTTCGAATAACAAAGATGGACCCAAATGTTTAAGCTACTTACATAAGCAAAACTATTTTTGTTATCCTTGGTGTTTATTACGTTTGGAGAGCTACTTGGTTAAGGTTGATCTTAGAGTAGTGTAGGTGCACCGTAAATAATACAGACTTAAAAGAAAGCAAATAGTAAACATCATATAGCTGATTAGCTAATGAGTCGTATAGAACCAATTTTTTATGTTCTTTCAAAGATTCAAAAGATTGGTAGCATCGTCCGTTATTGACTCCAGACACAATAACTCAAGTAACCGATTCTATTCAGTCCCAGCACCGAAAACCATCTGAACAATTCCAAACCCTAAACGATCGTTACACTCATAAACCTGACATGCTCCTTTAACGAGCAACAACATTAAGTTCAAAAGAGTGAACACAACTGCAATTACTTTCCACCACGCAAGAAAATATTTCTTGATGAAATGATACACTTTAACCCTCGGCACATTACCATAAAATTTGTTAACTCTCGCAACAGTCTTTTGCAACCCGGACATCTCTTTTGTTTCCAAGCTTGACTTACCAATCCCGTTGAAGAGTTTAACGATTTCATCATCATCCAGATCGCCTTCAATTATATTCTTTTCACGTAGAATTCTCACATCCTTAGCACTATCGATAATCCCACACATTAGATCCACGTACTCTGTGAAATCAAGATTACTAAATATGCCTTTCTCGAACATAAATCCTTCGTAAGCCACCAAATTTCTTAAAATAACTTCTGACTCGGGTTTTAAATCTAGTATTGGGAGGTAAAATGTATTTGTTTCATCGTCAAATTCCACGTCACGAATGCCTCCAGGTGTCATACAAAATATAATCCTACCGATTCTTGAAAGCTCTGAAGCTGAAGGGATATCGATTTCGAGTGCCGCAGGGTTTTCCCCCAACATTCTCTTCATCAAACTTATAATCTTGTCCCATGGTAATTTCAAAATGATTAAAAGAGGCTGCAAAAAAGCATTTGCTCCTGGACATAACTCTCCCGCCATTTGAACTGCGTTTTCGACATCTTCAAAATCGATATCATCCAAGAAATTAGTTCGATTAAACTGGGTTTTAGCTGTTACATTATGGTTTAAGATCAAATGATACATACAATCGAGCAGATGAAAACGACTGTTTATATCAAGATCCAGTCTAGATAACCGCCTACTGAACTTTAGAGGTGATTGAGTTTCACAAATTTTAACCAACAAATTCGAAAAATAGGAATTGTTACAACCACCAGATAAGTGTTCCTCGAGAGCAGTCCGAACTTCTATCAACACGATTAAAGGAATTTGGTTTTCGAGCATCACAATATCTTTCAACAACTCCAAAGATTCTCCTTCTGATACTTTTGACAAAATATCCATTAAGAAGAGGCTATCAATAGCGAAAATCCATGCTAAGCTGTGATCATCGAAATCAAAATATAAGTCGTAGCAACAACGAAGTTCTGGGACGAGTTGTTGAAGATTCCCAATTACTATTTTCGTAAAATCAGATGTGATTCTGTAGGGCTTTAGTGCAGATTTTGCGGTTGTAAGTTTGAGCTGTTCTTGCTTGCTATAAAGCTCGATATTAAAATGGTGGATCGGTCCCAAAACAATGTGCTGGGGAACGTAAGACTCTTTCTTTTCAGTGGTTAAAGTATCGGGTATTTGGAAGATGCAGACGGATAGATCGGTGTCAACTAAAAGATGGTTTATGAAAGTTTTGCTGATTCGATTAACCCAATTTTGTGGATCTTCAATGGATACCATTGTTGTTATGATTCTTATGGTTTTTGTTACATGAAGATCATAATGATGTGTATGCATATATGTATATACATAATTATTGACACATTTTGATTGATATAATCGAGTGGTTTATGGATTAATCCGTCTCTAAAAATTCTAAAATTTGTTATGTTAGAAATTAGTTATATCAAACTTGTTCTCTCATTTGGACAAACACACACATATGTCACTGTGTTCTGCCGTCCGACTTTATTTTTACCAATTGTAAATTGAAACAGATTGGCCTTGTCAAAAATCAAACAAAGTGTGTTGAAAATTGTTTAAAATACGCTATAATCATTTTATTTTTCAGAAACTAGACTATGATTATAATGGAAATTCATAATCATAATCAATTGTTCATAAAATTCAAAAAACAAAACATGTTTGTGGCAATGTTAACCATTTAATTTACATCGATACTGATATAGAATATATTTATATACGATATTTGGTCGTTTTGAATTCGTATTTAATCATGATAGATAGGATATGATTTTTGCATTTAATCGTGTGAAAGTGTTTATTCAAGTAACATGTTGAATATGATTGGAAAGTGGACGTTTGGACGAAGAAATGGCAAATATTACGAGAAAATGTGGTTTGGAACTTGTACGTAACGCAAGAAGCAAGTAAATGCGAAGAATATTCGAGAAACACTGGACTGCGGCGCAGTCGAGTACTTGTGCGACGCAACGAGGAAGTAGAAAACGAGTACAACATGGAAAGCTAAGGACTGCGACGCAGTTGTAGCTGACTGGGGCGCAGCGGATGAAATTCAGCATTCCGGATTTCTGCCTATAAATAGAAAGTAAACATTCCATATTCAATATCAGTTTTCGGGAGACGGTTTTAGAGATAGAGGATCGACTTTTGAAGCTAGAGATAAGGAGAGACCATAATTTTGAAGACTTATCTTCATCATTATCGATTTCCAAAGTCTTTTACTTTCATTATTCAGTCGGTACTATGTTTATTACTTTGTTTGTGTTGTTTTTCTTATTCACCATAAGTAGCTAAACTATTTAAACACTTGTTTGGATTAGGGATCTTATGCTATAACTTGATTTATGTTTAGTGGCTGTTATTTTTGATGTTGCATGTTTAATCGTAGATCTGTTCTTATTTTAATCTTAATATTGCTTTGGTTCTTATACTCTTTTGGTTAATTGAAAGTCTAGGTATTTAAGAGGAATCTAGAACTAGGTTAAACAATTGAAAAAAAACAATCAATCGGTCTATAATTGATTAGAACTTAAGGAATTAGATTAAAACGAGATCGCTAGTTTATAATTATAAAAGATTGAATTAGAAATTTAGATAAACTATTCGAGAGGAAGTTTAATATATTAAATCATAAACATCGGCTTAATTCTTAAAGCTTAGTTATTTAGAACTTTTACTGTATTCGAGAAGAACGGTAGAGTTTAAGATAATTAAAGTTAACTAGGTATTCGAGAGTAACTTAATTTTATATTAGAAAAGTTAATAGAAAACATTCAATTGTATATAAATCGGATCATTAGTGAACTACCTGAACAAGTGTCTTTCCGTTAATTGATTTTCTAAAAACATTCAACTTTTCAATCAACGTTTTCACGTTATAATTTTCTTTCAAATTAGTTTAAGCAAAGTGACAATTCGGTCACAAACACCCAAAACAAGTAGTATTATTAATTCTAAATTTAAAACAAACGTAGTCCCTGCGAACGAATTCGCCTTACCTGAACTAAACTATACACGATTAGGTCCACTGCCTATAAGTGTGTAATCGAATGTTAGAGTATTTCGAGTTTAAAAATTAAACTAGATTTTATACATCGGATACCTTCATATATTATGATATAATTTATGATAATTGACTTATTTTATCATTTTTTTTTAACATCTAGGAAATATAAATAATGATACCCAAACAAATTTGGAATTAGAAATTAATTAAAGACGTGGAAACTTATTTTGAGGTTTTCTCATTCTCATTAAAGAAATGAAGAAGAATTATAAAGTTGTTATCCTAACAAACTAGTTTAAATACAACGGTTAAACTAATCTACAACAAACTCTAAATGTTACACTTTCAGTCCTTCTACTATATACTATCTACAAAATAAACTAAAAGTATTATTTACATAATAAACCCTAGAGTTCTAATACTTCTACATCCTCCCCTCAAGTTGGAGAATCTTAAATTCCCAACTTGTGAGCAAAAACAACATGTTGAGTCTGTCCAAGGGCTTTGGTCATAATATTTGCAAGTTGAGCTTTGGAAGGAATGAAAGCTGTTTGTAGAAAACCATCTTGGATCTTTTCTCTGGTAAAATGACAATCTAATTCCATAGGCTTAGTTCTATCATGGAAACAGGGATTTGCTGCAAGTTGTTGAGCATACTTGTTGTCACAAAACAAGTTAATAGGCAGAGGAACTTTAATTTGCAAATCCTGTAACAAGTAATTCAACCAAACAAGTTCACAAGTGGTGGCATCCATGCTTCTATATTTTGCTTCTGTAGAAGATCTGGAAACTGTTGGATGTTTCTTTGTTCTCCATGAAATTAAAGAATGACCAAGAAATATACAATAACCACTGAAAGACCTTCTTGTCATCAAGCATGAACCCCAATCTTCATTTGTGAAGGCAGTGAGTTTCAAAGAAGGTTGAACAGGGTAGAACCAACCTTGAGAAAATGTTCATTCGAGATACTTTTAAAGGTGAGTAGCAGCTTGCATATGAGGAACTTTAGGAGCCGATACAAACTGGCTCAAATGTTGAACGGAATAAGAGATGTCAGGCCTAGTCATGGTTAAATACAAGAGTCCTCCTACTAATATTCTATAAACTTCTGGATAAGGTAGAGGTTATCCTTCATTTAGAGAAAACTTTAAGTTTGGAGGAAGAGAAAAAGCATGAGAGTTTTAACCAGTTAAGCCTGCATCTTGAAGGAGATCCACAATGTATTTTCTTTGGTTCAAGGGTATCCTTGTCTCAGTTCTACAATGCTCAATGCCCAAGAAATATTTGGCTAAACCAAGGTCTTTAATAGTAAATTTGGCATCAAGAGCTGATTTAGTAGAGAGAATTGTTTCTTCATGGTTACCAGTAAGGAGCACATCATCAACATAGACTAAAGCAGCAGTAAAGTTACCTTGATCTTGCTTGATGAAGAGAGAGTAATCATTCTTGGATCGATCAAAGCCAAGACTGATGAGAAATTTAGAAAATTCTTGATTACACTGCCTTGAAGCTTGCTTAAGACCATATGAAGAGCCATTTACAGGTAATGGCCTTTTGTTTGGGAGGTATACTGTTATATCCCAAGTATCATTTATTTCAAGAGCATCTAATTCAACTTGCACAACTTCAATCCATCTAGGATCAGTGCAAGCTTGAGCATAAGTAGAAGGCTCAATATGAGCAAAAACATTAGCTAGGAAGCTAAAATGTTCTAATGGTATGGATGCTCTGTCAGAAGGGGTAATCAGGGATAATGTGTAGTAACATTGTTAATGGTAGGAGTGATAAAATCCTTGAGCCAAGCTGTAGGTTGACCTTGTCTAGAGGATCTGGGCTCAATGGGTATTTATGTTGGATTATGTGAAACAGAAGTGGTATGTAAGACATGGGAGTGTATAGGAGGAGGTGAACCTGGATTTGTATGAGTAAAAGAAGGAGTTGAAGAGGTGTATGTATGAACGGAATCATTATCAGGGGCAATATTGATTAATGGAGAAGTAGAGGGAGCTGATACAGAAGTGGAGGCCGTTTGTTTGAAAGGGAAAATATCTTCTTTAAAAATTACACCTCGATTGTGAAAAATGGAATGAGTGGAAAGATTATAGAGTATATAACCTTTTTGACCTGGAGGATAACCAAGCAAAACACTTTTGACGGGAAAAATTTTCTTTGTGAGGTTTGGTGATAGCAACATAACATAGACAACCAATGACTCTTAAATGAGTATAAGAAGGGGTTTGATTATGCAAACTTTCAGAGGGAGTTTTCCAAGAAAGATTTTACATTGGCATCTTGTTGATCAAGTATGTAGCTGCTAAAATACAATGTCCCCAAAACTTATCAGGAAAGCCAACATGCAACTTTAGAGCTCTTGCAATTTCTAAGAGATGCCTATGTTTTCCCTCCACAACACCATTTTTTTGTGGAGTGTAAACAATGGATTTATGATGCCTAATGCCCTTAGATTGTAAATAAGTTTGAACATGTTTATTTACAATCTCAGTGCCATTATCAGACCTAATAAACTTAGGTGTAACATGGAAATGGTTTTCAACATAGGTGACAAAACAAGAGAGAATAGTTGGTATTTGATCTTTAGAATGAACTAAATAAGTCCATGTAGATGATCAACTATAGTGAAAAAATAATGAGCTCCACTGAATGCTGTTGTTTTATAAGGACCCCATAGGTCAACATTGTCACACCCCGCTTAGAGCGGAAACACGGAGCGTTCCAGTTAAATATATCAAGAGTCAAGGATTACAACATACAACCATAAACAAAGCATCGAATCATATTAATCATGCCTCAAAGTTTACAAATACAATACATAGTCAAAGTAAACTGAATGTCGAATACAAAAATACAACACAAATGTCAATACGCGGATCATACAGGAATTACATCAAGCAAAACGAATTCCAAATACAACAAATATATGATCCCAAAATGTGCAAGGCATGATCAACTAAAATCCTCAAACTCCTGAAAAAGCGTTAAAACGACATCAACACAATGTTGGTGAATTATTCGCAATATTAAATAAAAGTTGACCCAATAAAAGATTTAATAATCAATTTAAGTTTCAAAAGCATATCTTGATTTGTAACCCTAGTGTGAGTATAGATACCAAAGATTAAACTTACACTGAACTTGACCACCAATCCCCTAACCTAAGGCGATGCTAAGCCAAAGGCAACAACAATCATACGGCCATAACATCCACTCATAGGGACGTCCTATCGAGCAATGAGGGTAGGTCAAACCCATATAGATCTATATATATGAAACCGTGGGCAAAAGCTAACAAGTGTATAAGGGGGGCTTACCAAAGCCTAAGGAGCATCTTAATCTAAGGTGATACTAATACACTAGGCAAACAAGATATACATCATACAATAATTCAAAATACGCTTTCCAGCCCAAAATAGTAAGAGAAAAGGGGCTACGAATAACTCACAAGATAAGCTCGGCAAGTATCGGGTAAATAATCAATATGGAGCTAACACTCAGCCGCCTAAGTGCCCTAAAACAATACAACATAGTCTAAGTATCTCAATAAATACAGTACGGTTTAGCCTTGTCGGTTAAGTTTAATGTTTAAGGTTTATTAAAGTATTCCAACGATTTCCAGGTCGAGTCATGATGACGGTTCAAGGTGACGATGTTCCACGCCGATAGGGACGATAGGAAGATATCGATAATTTCACGTCATAATTGACTATTAGAAAGGAATAATATTCCGAGCCGAAGAATGACTACCAGGAATATCAGTTGAAAGGAATACTGTTACCAAAGTTTTATTGAGTTCGACCAAAGTGAACGTCAAAATGTTGACTTGGTCAAAGTCAAAGATGTTGACTTGGTCAAAGTCAAAGATGTTGACTTGGTCAAAGTCAAAGTCAACAATTTGAAGGAAAAGTCAAAATTAGAGATGTTGACATAATTAAGTCAAAGTCAACAATTTTGAAAAGAAAGTCAAAGTCAACGATTTTAAAATGGAAGTCAACTTTGACAATTTGAAGAGTTTAAAATATTTTGAATGAAAATAGTTTGAGAATGATTTTAAAAGAGTCTAACGAAACAATTACAATATTTATCATCATTTGAGATTACGATCGCATTTTTGAGAAAAGTATATTTATCAAAAATATATACGTTTAGTGAGCAAAATAATAATAAATATTATGTTTATGATAGCGATTATATTTTTGAGTCCAAAAACGTATATTTGTTAATAGTTACTATTTTTACGTATAGTAATATACTTATATGTGTTTTAACGTGTTTATATAACGTCTTTTTAGTCAAAAAGTACATAATACTTACGAAAAATGTTCCGATAATTTTAATAAAATTATTTTAGTAAAAATATATACATTTTTATGTCTCATAAACTGAGATGTCAATATCTTATATTTATTTCGCATTTTAAATTGAATTTAACGTTTTAACGTTTTAAATACGTTATAAGTGTAAATAAATAGCTAAAAATGTCAAATAAATATTAAAAGTTCACTTTTATATATTTTTATACTTTATTACAGAATATAAAGTTATGAGAATTTTTATAAAAGTTTTACTTTATAGTTTTAACCATTTAAACATTATTTTCGGCATAATTAAAGTTATATTTAACCGATTTTTACGTAAAGGTCCGAGTATGGTCAACATTAATAACGTCCAATAATTTCGCTTTTTAATTACGATAAAGATGGTGAGTTCAAAAATATAAATTTTACGTCAAGAAAACGAGATATTAAGATTTTAAGGAAAAACGAGTACTAGCTACCGACGTCCTCCGCAAAATCTACACGATCTCCGAAAAATCCTAAAGTTTCCGAAAAGTTAAAGCTCCTGAAAACGTAGATAACGCAACAAAAATGAAGGTTAACGGGTCAACGGGGTGAAAGAAAAACGAAAACGAAAGTCGAAACGGTAGGAAAACGAGTTGTCTAGGAAACTGACCTGGATGGTGTCCGGACAAGTAGCCCCGTCACCGGGTAAAAGTGACCCAACTCGGTCTCGTGTCCGAGCAAACATCCCCGTCACTGGGTAAAAGTGGCCCAGTTAGGTCTTGTGTCCGAGAAAATCGCCCCGTCACCGGGTAAAAGTGACCCAGCTCGGTCTTGTGTCCGAGCAAACCGCCCCGTCACCGGGTAAAAGTGACCCAGCTCGGTCAAAACGCGACCTGGTCCGAAAATAACAAAAAAAAAACGGTTTTTCGTTAGATATGCTTAGCATGGAGTCAAGGGGTTTTAAGGGTGTTAAAATAACATACTTACAAAGGATTTTTGGGTGGTTAACACGCTTGAAAAGTCCCGAAACCGAGTTTGCTCGTTAAAGACTCCAAACCGAAATATGGTGATGAAACTCGATTTTTGGCTTCAAAGCTTGATGATTCTGAGTTGTCTCACTTCCAGGGAGTTTCTAAATGAGATAGGGTAGAGAGAGATGGAGAGAAAAATGATTTAGAGAGAGAGATGGGTGAGTTTGATGTGTGATGTTTTTGATGATAAAAGAAAATGAAATGGAATGGGGGCCTTGTTTGGACTTTGGAAATCAACACAAAATGCAGAGATTTCATTGAGATTTGAAGTTATCCATGTTCCCAAGGCTTTGACAAACAAAAAGTAACTTTTTGGTTAAAAAGGACTAAATTTGTAAAAGATTTTCCGTTAGTTACCGTTAAAGGACTAACTTTGTAATAGATTTAGTTAGAGGACTAACTTGTAATAGATTAAGTTAGAGGACTAACTTTGTAATGAACTTTGAAATATAATTTTCTTAACCGACGATTACGGCGTAAACACACTACTTTAATAACGTGGGTATACTAACTATTAGGCACTTAGGTGAATCTAAAGCTTCCGTCTCGAGAGACAAAGTAAACAAAACACATAAACCCGACTCAAATGCATAAAACGTGAGTAAAATAAAGCGAAATGCAAGGGTCCAAATCATTGCGAATAAAAAGAGTAATAATCGATAAATGAAATATACCTCGAAAAGACGGATTGGCACAGCCTCCCCCAGTAAAAAGAATTTCGTCCTCGAAATGACTACTGTTCACTGCTGCTAGCAAAGAGATGGGGATACTTCTTCTGCATCTCGTCCTCTCGCTCCCAAGTAAACTCAGCTCCAATCTTCGAGTTTCATCGGACCTTCACTATCGGAATCCGACTCCGCCGTAACCGTTTGACATCTCGGTCAACAATCTCCATCGGCTCCTCTATCACATGAAGGTGATCATCCAAACGTAGTTTCTCCAGTGGTACGATCAAAGTCTCGTCAGCAAGGCACTTCTTGAGATGCGATACGTGAAATACGTTGTGCACACCGCACAACTCAGGTGGCAACTCAAGGCGGTAAGCCACTGGACCAACACGAGCCAAAATCCTGAAAGGTCCTGTAAAACGTGGACTCAACTTGCTGCGCTTCTCGAATCGGAACACACCCTTCCACGGTGAAACTTTCAACAACACCATATCCCCGACCTGAAACTCCAAAGGTCTCCGACGAATATCTGCATACTTATTCTGACGGTCTCTAGCGACTATCAGACGATCCTTGATCCTGAAGATCTTATCAGTCGTCTCCTGGATCAACTCGGGACCGGTAAGCTGGCTATCTCCTATCTCGGCCCAACAAATCGGAGATCTACACTTCCTCCCGTAAAGAGCCTCAAATGGTGCACAGTTGATGCTGGAGTGGTAACTATTATTATACGAGAACTCGACTAATGGTAAGTGTCGATCCCAACTCCCACCAAAATCCAACGCACACGCTCGAAGTATATCCTCCAATGTCTGAATAGTACGCTCACTCTGACCATCTGTCTGAGGATGATAAGCCGTACTCATATCCAATCTAGTACCCAAAGCTCGCTGTAAAGACTGCCAAAACCTCGAAGTAAATCGTGCATCACGGTCTGAAATAACTGATACTGGAATGCCATGTCTAGCCACAATCTCGTCGATGTACAATCTAGATAATTTCTCTACTCGGTAATCTTCTCGAATAGGAAGAAAGTGCGCTGACTTAGTCAGCCGATCGACGATAACCCAATTAGTATCATCACCTCATGCAGATCTAGGAAGCTTCGTAACAAAATCCATCGTGATCCTCTCCCACTTCCACTGTGGGATCTCGGGCTGCTGAAGAAGGCCGGAAGGCTTTTGATTCTGAGCCTTGACCTTTGAACACGTCAAACACTTGCCCACATACTCAGCAATCGCCCGCTTTATACCAGGCCACCAATAGAACTCCTTCAGGTCATGGTACATCTTATCCGCTCCAGGATGAACGGAATAATTGGACTTATGACCCTCATCCAAAATCAACTGCCTAAGACTAACGGGAACCCAAATACGATCCAAGAAATACAACACCCCGTCGTCCTTCGGCTCCAACTGTCTCGCTAAACTGAATAGTCCCTCATCCTTGAGGCGATCCTGGTGAGAGCCTCCTGCCGAGCCTGAATAATACGAGCCTTCAAGCTCGACTGAATAGAAACCATCATAGCACGAATCCTCACCGGCTTAACCGACTCCTTGCGACTCAACGCATCGGCTACAACATTCGCCTTACCTGGATGATAGCGAATCTCACAATCATAATCGTTGAGCAACTCAACCCATCGACGTTGCCTCATATTCAACATCTTTTGATCAAAGATGTGCTGTAACGACTTATGATCGGTGAATACAGTACACTTAGTACCGTAAAGATAGTGGCGCCAGATCTTCAAAGCAAAGACTACCGCGCCCAACTTCAAATCGTGTGTCGTGTAATTCTGCTCATGAATCTTCAACTGACGAGAAGCATAGGCAATCACTTTCCCATTCTGCATCAGCACACAACCGAGTCCCTTATGCGAAGCGTCGCAATATACTACAAAATTCTCGGTACCCTTGGGAAGACTCAATATAGGAGCATTACACAACCGCTTCTTCAACAACTGAAAGGCTTCCTCATGTTCTTCACCCCAAACAAACTCCTCGCTCTTCTGGATCAATTTCGTCATAGGCGAGGCTATCTTCGAGAAATTCTCGATGAAACGACGATAGTAGCCTGCCAAACCCAAGAATGAACGGATCTCAGTGGGCGTATTCGGAGCGACCCAATCTCTAACGGCTTCAATCTTGGCAGGATCAACGTGAATACCCTCACCGCTAAACACGTGGCCAAGAAACTGAACCGCAGATAACCAAAACTCGCATTTCGAGAACTTAGCGTAGAGCTTCTCCTGTCTAAGCAACTCCAACACTAATCTCAAATGCTCCTCGTGTTCTTCCCGGCTACGAGAATATATCAGAATGTCGTCGATGAAAACGATCACGAACTTGTCGAGGTAAGGACGACATATACGGTTCATCATATCCATGAAAGCTGCAGGCACATTCGTGAGACCGAAAGGCATAACCAAAAACTCGAAGTGGCCGTACCGTGTCCTGAAGGCGGTCTTCGGAATGTCCTCCTCCTGCACTCTCAACTGATGATATCCGGATCGTAAGTCAATCTTCGAAAGGAAACATGAACCCTGAAGCTGGTCGAATAAGTCATCTATATGTGGCAAGGGATACCGATTCTTCACTGTCAGCTTATTCAACTCCCTGTAGTCGATACACAACCTCATAGATCCATCCTTCTTCTTCACGAAGAGTACCGGCGCGCCCCAAGGAGAGAAACTCGGTCTAACAAAGCCTTTATCCACCAACTCCTGAATCTGCTTCGATAGCTCTAACATCTCCGAAGGTGCTAACCGATAAGGAGCCTTTGCCACTGGCGCTGCTCCGGGAACCAAGTCTATGCGAAACTCTACCTCTCTACTAGGGGGTAAACCAGGTAAGTCCTCTGGAAATACATCGGGAAAGTCACGAACCACCGACTTCTCCTCAATCTTCTCCGCGGAGTCTTTCTTCACAAGGTGTGCAAGAAAGAGTGTGCAATCCCGTTTGATGTACTCCCGAACCTTCAAACACGAAACAATCTTAAGGCGCTTCCCCGCCTTATTCCCCTGAACTAACAACGGACCACCAACTGATAACGGAATACGTATCATCTTCTCGAAACATATGATCTCTGCCCGGTGTGCCGCTAACCAATCAATACCAATAATAACGTCGAAACTACCCAGTGTAATCGGAATCAAGTCAATAGGAAACGAGTGATCATCAAAGCTAACACTACAATCACTAAGTATCTCAGAAGCATGCAAATACTCACCGTCAGCTAGCTCTATCTCAAAGGCAGGCACTAAAGGTCTAGATGTGCAACTAATCATGGTCCTAAACTCAGTAGATATAAAGCTTCTATCGGCACCAGAGTCAAATAAAATAAATGCAGGCTGATCACAAATAAGAAAAGTACCCGTGACAACGCAAGGATCCTGCTGTGCCTCCTGGGCCCCAATAACAAAAGCTCTACCACGAGAACCCGAACCAGATGAAGTACTAGTACCAGCAGAAGCTAACTTGGGACACTTGTCCCGGTGATGATCAGCAGAACCACACTCAAAACACTTACCCCTCTGGGCACGGCAAAACCTATCAGTGTGTCCTAGCTTCTTACATTTCCCGCACTCCCAACATTTCACCTCCTGAGCATGATGATTACCACACCGTCCACATTTCGGATACTTACTCTGAGTACCCGGGGTCACCGCAGCATAAGACTGTACAACATGAGGAGCATCGTGCCTCCTAGGCTTCTTCCTCGATTCCCCATGACGGAATCCACCAGTCCGTTTCCCTCCGGAGCTCTGCCTAGCTATCATAGGAGGTAATCTACCATCACGGACTGCATTATGGGTCAAAGTAGTCGCGAGCTCTACCGCGCTCTGAAAAGTACATGGCTTCGAAGACATAACATTATCCCGAATCTCCTGAGCTAATCCACGGACATAGCGACTGATCCTCTTAGATTCCGGACGAACCAAGTGAGGAACCAACTTGACAAAGCATAAAACCGAGTAGTGTATCCCAAAATATCTGACCCAATCATCTCCAAACCCCACAACTCCTGCTCTAGTCTCTCGAGCTCCGCCTCAGGCACATACTCCGTAATAATCAACTCCTTCAACTGTTCCCAAACCATCACATCGGTCTCCGCACGACCTCGAACACTCACAACGGAATTCCACCAAGTCAACGCAGTACTCTGAAACACAAATCATCTCCAAACCCCACAACTCCTGCTCTAGTCTCTCGAGCTCCGCCTCAGGCACATACTCCGTAATAATCAACTCCTTCAACTGTTCCCAAACCATCACATCGGTCTCCGCACGACCTCGAACACTCACAACGGAATTCCACCAAGTCAACGCAGTACTCTGAAACACAAACGTAGCATATCGGACCTTATCCTCCTCCGCGCAACCAACTGTACTAAAAATAGACTCCAATTTCTCCATCCACTGAAGTGTCCCAATCGCGCCCTCAGTACCCCTGAACTCGGGAACCTTGCATCCCATGAATGTCTTAAGTGAATATCCCCTCCGTGGTGTGTCGTCAATGATGATAGTACGCCGGGTAGAGTTATCTGCTCCGCCCGATCCAGAACCTCCTGATCCACCGCCCGTACCCTCGGGACCTCCACCTCTAACAATAGGCTCAGGACCACCATGATCTGATCCACCGTTACCCGTACCGTCACTGCTATGCATCGTACTCTCCCTAATCTAGGCAACAATAGTAGGCATCATCGCTGCTATCTGTTGAGCTACAAGCTGAGCCAAGTCTGGTGTAGTCTCTGGACCCGAATCATCAGTCCTCGTAACCGGAGTAGGACCGCTAGTCCTCGTAACTGGAGTAGTCCTCGTGACTGGAGTAGTCCTCGTGACTAGAGTAGGACCGCTGGATCTCGTGCTCGTGCCCGCATCTCTAGCTCTCGCACTCTGACGACCACGTCGTGCTGACTTCCTAGGCGGCATCGTCCTAAAAGTAGAAACGTGTTAAGCAAGATAGGCGACAAAATAGAGTTAGATGATAAAAGCAAAAGCGAGAAAATAAAAACGTAAAGCAAATAATGCACACTTAGCAAATCAGAGAAAAATCGATTGTAAAGCCTCCGGTCATAGTCCAAGTGATTTCCTTCATAAAATCACTCGGTTCGCTATAACCATTGGCTCTGATACCAATTTCTGTCACACCCCGCTCTAAGCGGGGTGTTTTTTTGTTATTTTCGGACCAGGTCGCGTTTTGACCGAGCTGGGTCACTTTTACCCGGTGACGGGGCGGTTTGCTCGGACTCAAGACCGAGCTGGGTCACTTTTACCCGGTGACGGGGCGATTTTCTCGGACACAAGACCTAACTGGGCCACTTTTACCCGGTGACGGGGCTGTTTGCTCGGACACGAGACCGAGGTGGGTCACTTTTACCCGGTGACGGGGCTACTTGTCCGGACACCATCATGGTCAGTTTCCTAGACAACTCGTTTTCCTACCGTTTCGACTTTCGTTTTCGTTTTTCTTTCACCCCGTTGACCCGTTAACCTTCATTTTTGTTGCGTTATCTACGTTTTCAGGAGCTTTAACTTTTCGGAAACTTTAGGATTTTTCGGAGATCGTGTAGATTTTGCGGAGGACGTCGGTAGCTAGTACTCGTTTTTCCTTAAAATCTTAATATCTCGTTTTCTTGACGTAAAATTTATATTTTTGAACTCACCATCTTTATCGTAATTAAAAAGCGAAATTATTGGACGTTATTAATGTTGACCATACTCGGACCTTTACGTAAAAATCGGTTAAATATAACGTTAATTATGCCGAAAATAATGTTTAAATGGTTAAAACTATAAAGTAAAACTTTTATAAAAATTCTCATAACTTTATATTCTGTAATAAAGTATAAAAATATATAATAGTGAACTTTTAATATTTATTTGACATTTTTAGCTATTTATTTACACTTATAACGTATTTAAAACGTTAAAATGTTAAATTCAATTTAAAATGCGAAATAAATATAAAATATTGACATCTCAGTTTATGAGACATAAAAATGTATATATTTTTACTAAAATAATTTTATTAAAATTATCGGAACATTTTTCGTAAGTATTATGTACTTTTTGACTAAAAAGACGTTATATAAACACGTTAAAACACATATAAGTATATTACTATACGTAAAAATAGTAACTATTAACAAATATACGTTTTTGGACTCAAAAATGTAATCGCTATCATAAACATAATATTTATTATTATTTTGCTCACTAAACGTATATATTTTTGATAAATATACTTTTCTCAAAAATGCGATCGTAATCTCAAATGATGATAAATATTGTAATTGTTTCGTTAGACTCTTTTAAAATCATTCTCAAACTATTTTCATTCAAAATATTTTAAACTCTTTAAATTGTCAAAGTTGACTTCCATTTTAAAATCGTTGACTTTGACTTTCTTTTCAAAATTGTTGACTTTGACTTAATTATGTCAACATCTCTAATTTTGACTTTTCCTTCAAATTGTTGACTTTGAGTTTGACCAAGTCAACATCTTTGAGTTTGACCAAGTCAACATCTTTAACTTTGACCAAGTCAACATTTTGAAGTTGACTTTGGTCGAACTCAATAAAACTTTGGTAACAGTATTCCTGGTAGTCATTCTTCGGCTCGGAATATTATTCCTTTCTAATAGTCAATTATGACGTGAAATTATCGATATCTTCCTATCGTCCCTATCGGCGCGGAACATCGTCACCTTGAACCGTCATCATGACTCGACCTGGAAATGGTTGGAATACTTTAATAAACCTTAAACATTAAACTTAACCGACAAGGCTAAACCGTACTGTATTTATTGAGATACTTAGACTATGTTGTATTGTTTTAGGGCACTTAGGCGGCGGAGTGTTAGCTCCATATTGATTATTTACCCGATACTTGCCGAGCTTATCTTGTGAGTTATTCGTAGCCCCTTTTCTCTTACTATTTTGGGCTGGAAAGCGTGATGATTCTGAGTTGTCTCATTTCCAGGGAGTTTCAAAATGAGATAGGGTAGAGAGAGATGGAGAGAAAAATGATTTAGAGAGAGAGATGGGTGAGTTTGATGTGTGATGTTTTTGATGATAAAAGAAAATGAAATGGAAGGGGGGCCTTGTTTGGACTTTGGAAATCAACACAAAATGCAGAGATTTCATTGAGATTTGAAGTTATCCATGTTCCCAAGGCTTTGACAAACAAAAAGTAACTTTTTGGTTAAAAATGACTAAATTTGTAAAAGATTTACCGTTAGTTACCGTTAAAGGACTAACTTTGTAATAGATTTAGTCAGAGGACTAACTTGTAATAGATTAAGTTAGAGGACTAACATTGTAATGAACTTTGAAATATAATTTTCTTAACCGACGATTACGGCGTAAACACACTACTTTAATAACGTGAGTATACTAACTATTAGGCACTTAGGTGAATCTAAAGCTTCCGTCTCGAGAGACAAAGTAAACAAAACACATAAACCCGACTAAAATGCATAAAACGTGAGTAAAAAAAAGTGAAATGCAAAGGTCCAAATCATTGCGAATAAAAAGAGTAATAATCGATAAATGAAATATACCCCGAAAAGACGGATTGGCACAAACATGAATCATCTCAAAAGGGAAAGTGGTAGATATACAGCTAGTAGGAAAAGGGGCCCTATGATGTTTAGCAAGTATATAAGTTTCACAAGAGAATTCAGATGTATTAGAAGTATTACATTCATTCAAATGAGTAAGTTTGGATACAAAAGTGTGTCCCAATCTAGAATGAACGATATCTAACTTTACATTTGCAGCAGAAACAAAATTGCTTTCAACAGTTTTATTGGAAGACACATGATTAGAAAAACGAAAAATGGGAAAAACGGGTAGAGTAGGAGAGATCCTGCAAGTGTATAATCATCCAGACCCCTTACCAATTGCAACAATGTTTTTAGTTGAAGGGTCTTGTATAACACGACAATATGGATAAAAGTTAGCAACCAAATGTTGACTTTTAATGAGTTTTCCTACAGAGAATAAGTTGTATTCAAAATATGGAATGTAGAAGACATTCTGTAAGGTTAAGGCAGGATTGATTTTGACTTTTCCTATGGTATACACAGTTTGGAACTTCTTATCAGGCATTTATACTAGGACAGGATGTTGAAGTTTCCTAATGTCATGGAATAAAGCAATGTGAGGGGACATATGATCAGATGCCCTTGTATCCATAATCCAATCATTCCTAATATTTATACCAGTATGACTAGTTAGAGCATGTGAAGTGATGTGACAACAAGAACTATAACATTGAATACCTGCATGAGCTCTAGAAGCATTTTCATCATGCCCTTTGTTTTGAAACATCTTCATCATTTGCTGACAAACTGCTGCCACAAGCTTTGGATACAAATTGTTGTTCTGCACATCACTTTCAGTGTCAAAAGGAGAATTGAAAGAAGAACTCACATTAGCTGCCAATCTTGTATGCCTCTTTACTTTCTTTCCCTTGTACCAATCAGGGTAACCTAGCTTATCAAAAAATTGTTCAAACAAGTGACCATCTTGTTAATAATAAGTATAGTGCCTCTTGCCATTACCATCAAACTGCACACATCAAATTTAGTTACTTTGTTGTCCCTTTTTGCATTTGGTGCATACTTATGATTCCTAGTATTAGCAACGAATGCAGTTGGTTCCACAAAATTATTTGTCACTTGCTTTTGCTTCTCAACCTGTTGAACAATATAATAGGCTTTGTTTACAGTAGGAAGAGGATCATTGATAGAATTTGACTCCTAACAGATTCATGATCATCATTCAGCTTCATAAAAAATTGCATCAGCCTTGATCTTCCCTCAATTTCAACAAATTTAGCCAGAATACCACAAGTACACTCAATCATTTTACCACAGTTGCAAGTAGGAATATCATTGAGATTGTGTAATTCATCCCAACATTTCTTCAATTTGTTAAAATATGTTGCAATGCTGAGATTACCTTGACTGAAGATACTGAGTTCATGTTCCAATTTGTAAATGAGAGGACCATTACTTTGTCCATATTTTCACCAATTTCCTTCCACAATTCATAAGAAGATTGTGCATAGAGAAAAGTTTCAGATAACTCACTTACCATGGAATTCAGAATCCAACAAGTCACTTTGTAATCACAACGGATCCATCTTTGCAAATTTTGACTGTTCTCACTCGGTTGTAAACAAGTTCCATCGATGAACCCTAGCTTTAGCTTCGCACCTAGCACCATCTTAACCGTTCTACTTCAGCCATGAAAATTACCACCATTGAAGAAAGTATTTGTGAGAACCATCCCTGGATGATCAGAACTTCCAATGTGAAGAGGATCATTAAAAATATTCAACAAAGTTGAATAATTATGAACAGAGCTAGTACTACCAGTCTCCATGATCAATCAATCAAAGAAATCGACAATAGAAACCCTAATTTCTCAATCAAATTCATAAAAATTGAATTCAGTTCAATCAAAAACACAATTGATCGATTCGATTGATAACGTATCTGAAATCAATCAAAATCAGGTGACTTACCGATCAAAATTAGGTTAAATCAATAGCTTTGTGCTCTGATACCATATAGATGTGGAAACGTATTTGGGGTTTTCTGATTCTCACTAATAAAATGAAGAAGAATTATAAAGTTGTTATCCTAACAGACTAGTTTAAATACAACCGTTAAACTAGTCTACAACAAACTCTAAATGTTACACTTTCAGTCCTTCTGCTATACTCTATTTATAAAGTAAACTAATAGTATTATTTACAGAATAAACCCTAGAGTTCTAATAGTTATACACATATCAATGTAAAAATGATATTTATTAAACATGTGATACTTAATTATAAGAAAATCACAAATAAGTTCAATCTTTGAAAAATTAACGACATTTCAACTTAACTTTTACATACAATGTTAATGAATAAAGTTTATGATTTTTTTTAATAAAAAACAAAGTTACTACATAATGACAACTTGGTCAAAGTTAGTTATATTTTCATACAATTTTCCCTTTATCGTATTCAGTCTCAGATTTATAATTACAATACACAAAAAAGTTGTCAAAAACATATGACTTATATGCAAACACGCCAAATCAATCAATTAATCTAAATAAATCGATATCATGTCGATACTATGTAGTATAGATATCATTATGGAAGAAGTTGATCGTTAAATGATAATTACTGGAATCCTTTAGGCTTCTAGACAAGTGATATGAATAGATGTAAGTGTGTGTCTTTTTTTTGGAGGTCGAGAATTCAAGTCTGGTTGAGACAAAATGTAAATTACAAATATGTAGTAAATTGTATTTCTAAACAAATAAAAATAAAAATAAAAATTGAAATCCTTTAAAGAGGTCTATAGGATCATATATGGATGCTTATTCCTATTTTTACTCTTGTATTAGGAATCACAATAAGTGTACTAGTAATCCTACGTTTGGTTAAAAACACAAACAAAGAACATTTTATTTAACAACTTTAATACAGCAAACAATAAAATACATAGTACATGCATATAAGGAAATCCAATACATCAAATACAGTCGATTCTATGTTATCTTGTTAAATAACTTGGGGCAACCATAGACTTCACAAAACGAGTAAACAATCATTAACAGACATGCCAAAAGGACGAAAACGATAGTTAGTACTTTTCGTGAACCACGCATTCGTTTCTTCAGGAACTTCCATACCTTCATCTCCAACCTTTTATTGTAATACTCATTAAGTTGCTCGACAGTCTCGGTACCCTTTGCACACTCATTTGATTTGTTCATCCCATTAAAGAAATCGATGATTTTTTTATTTGTCATATTGCCAACGATTATTCCCTTACCTCTGAGCAACATAACGTCTTCCTCGGTGTCTATAATGCCACTCATCAGGTCAATATATTCAGCCAATTCCTTTGTGGAGCTTGAGGTAGCAATTTCATAAGCCACCAAATTTCGCAGCACGACTTCAGAGTAGATTTGAAGATTGATGACAGGAAGGTATAGGATACCTTCGCTTGCTACAAACTTAGTGTCCCTAATCCCTCCAAGTGTAGGGTTAAAGTTGATCCTCCCGTATTTGTATAAAGATGACACCGAGGGGATTTCAATTTCCATGACATGGGGATGATCATCATCTTCTTTATCTAACTTTCTGCATATTCGGAACCCTAGCAAACTTGATATTTTTTCCCATGGGATGCTTAGTATGACATTAATCGCTTTTCCGACTCTTTGAATCTTGCCCAATATTTTTCCCATTTCCCTTATCTCTTCCATGTTTCCTATAACATGGTGCCTTTTCTTTTTCTCTAGAACATCGTTACCTCGTTCCACATGACGTGATTCATGTTGAGAAACTTGTTTAGGTGATTCGTGATTGACAATTAGGTGGTACATAAGGTCAAGCAAATGAAAATAACTTGTAGCTTCAATAGAATGATCTAAATCTTGTGTTAATTTGAGAGGAGAAAGTACCTCACAAAACCCTCTCAACATCGAGAGTAACTCAAGATCACCATTAATAATCTTTTGAATTTCGTTCAAGATTACCATGGGGATTTGGTTTTCGAGAACCATTATGTCTCTATAAAGTATATCATAGCTCATCAGCTTTTTTGGGATGAATTGCTCTATTTCACCGTAATGCCTAATTACATCCAGTAAGAACAACCCGTCAATCGCCACAATCCATGCTAAGGTGCTGTCATCAAGATCTAGATACTTGTGATAACTCGCACGAATCATGGGCTCGACCTTTTTAAGCCTATTAATCACCAACCCCTCGAAAGAGATGACTTGATTAGGATCTAAAAATGCCTTCACAACAGCCACTTTGTACCTCTCCATTTGGTAGAGATGAGTCTCGAAATGGTGATAAGGTCCGAGAGCGATAGCTTGAGGTATATAAGCCTCGGGTTTGAAACGGCTTATAGATTTCGAGACATTAAAAACGCAGACAGGAACATTACTGACGTCGATTCCAACCTCTTCTTTGAAATTCTTGCTGATTTCATCCACCCATCGTTGTTTGCCTAAATTAACATTCAAAGTCGATCTGAGTTCCGTTTCTTTCATTTTCATTTTTGGATTATGCTTTATATTAGATGTAATCTATACAACATATATGATACCTCATATATGGATTCATTAATAAAAGAAAAACTGAAAAAGAGATATTAAACAATGTTGGAGTTCTAAGGGTAATCATCACAACAACATAAATTAATATTGTTCTTCAAGTTAAAGTTGCCCAAATTAGCTCTTAATTAACTTTTAATAAGTTGTTTAAACATACATTTAGATTAAGTGTTCTTTAAATTGAGAATACTTGTGACCTAAGAAAGCTTTCTCCATGCAAATAGTAAAATAATCTCATTAAATTTGAGAAGAAGAAGATTAGAATCCAAATGCAAAAGAGTTGGTAAAATAACCATCTATTTAAACATATATTTAAATTAACAATATTGAACTGAAGTGTTTAACATATTTTAAGAGATTATTTATCAAAAAAATATTTTACTCAATTTTGTTTTGAACGGCAAATAGTATTCAATGAATTCACATATATGCACGATAACAACAAACTAATTGATCACCGTTCACGAAAACTCGTTTGCAATCATAAACACTAAATGACTTGAAATCAGTCCTAGTAATAATCGAGGCCGATCTGAAGAATGTGAATGGTCATGGTGTGCGACCGCACATGACCCATAGACATAAATGAACCCATATTCCGATTACGTGTATATATATTATTTGTTTAACAACTTAACAAAAAAATATATTTAGATAACGGTTTTATTATGTTTAGTATATAAGAAAACATATACATAATTTAGTGATCTATTGAATAGTTTTGTTTTATGTAACCTTAATAAAATGAAATGAATAGTAGGGGACTCGAATATTTTATTGATTAGTGGCCCAAAATCCATAGTCAAGGATAATTCATCTTAAAACAAAATATGTTTCTTTTCATCAATCAACTCCACTCGGCCCCTGGTGTCCCGGGCCTCTCTTAAGTTGTTGCCACGTCCCTATACCTTGATTAGCTTCATTGGCTTGCACTTTTATATTTCAAGATCGTAAGCTAGTACAATCATACTATTACAAACCCATTAATGTTACTACGAAAGAATAATAAGCAGATGTCCGTCCTCATGATGCAAATACTATGAAATATATAGTTTCTCACTTGGAGAACAATGTCGCGAAAAACCTTATCATCAACAACGTCCTAAATAATATAGTAAAAAAGTTTTCTTCAGATTTTAAACCCAATGTTGAAACACTCATTGCCTTCCTAAACCCCTTACATATACACATATGATCGATTTTACTTCCTCGTCAGTGTGCTTCGTCTTCTTAGAATAATATTAATATGTAGTGAGATATACCATCAGGCATGTTGTATATTGGGGATTTCGATTTTGGAAACTGAGAGTAGTGTTTTCACTTTCAGATTGTGTTGGACAAACTTTCCAAGAATTCTCAACAATTCATGGAATTGTTCCATAACAGGTTTGGAGTCTACCATTTTATAATTCATAAAATTTCCCACCAGAAACTTCTTACTCGAAGCATCCTCTGCCATGTACTTTGATTCCAAAGAATCCCACAGTTCTTTTGCAGATTCAACGTTTTGGTACACATCGAATAGAGAGTCAGACATACCGTTTAAGATGTGCCCAGAGCAGATGTAGTCATCGTTTTCCCATTTCGATCGCCTACTTGTCACTTCCAGTGGTTCTTCATCAACCAATTCAGGCATGCGAGTGCTCAGAACATACACAACCTTGAGAGTAGTAAGGAGGAAGTGCATCTTTTTCTGCCATCTCCTGAAGTCCTGCCCTTCAAATGTCGCCAATTTGTCGAATTTGCTTGTCATATCTTTCACTGATTCACCGTTTGTCATGATTACATAATACTTTGATCTTCGTTGTAATCACGACACTCAGTTTCCAAAATCGAAATCCCCAATATACAACAAAGATCGAAGTATTCTGTAATCACAAACCTGAAGGGTTTGTGATATGTTGACAGCCTGTTATTTATTGAATAGAACTCCAAATAAAAAGAGTAAAAATACCCCTTATGAAATATGGCATAAAAAGGTACCAAAATTGAGTTATCTCAAAGTTTGGGGTTGTCGAGCGGTTGTGAGACTCACTGAACCCAAAAGGAAAAACTTGGGTGAAAAAGGTATAGATTGTATCTTCATTGGGTATGTTGAGCATTCCAAGGCATATAGATTCTATGTTATAGAATCTAATGACTTTGTCTCAATTAATACTGTGATAGAGTCAAGGGATGCGATATTTGATGAGGATAGGTTTACGTCTATACCTAGACATAGGGATATGGTTCAAAAATCACTCACTAACGATTCACATCAAGTGAGTGATATTCCTGAATCATCATAACTTAGGAGGAGCTCTAGACCTAAGAAAGCTAAGTCTTATGGATCTGATTTTCATCTATATCTAGTTGAAGGAACTAGAGATGGGAATATGTCTCAACATCAATATTGTTTTATTGTTGAGGAAGATCTAAAGATCTTTAGTGAAGCCATGGCATCAAGGGATGTAAATTTCTGGAAAGAAGCGATTCATGATGAAATTGATTCAATCATGCATAATGATACCTGGGTTTTGGTTGAATTACCTCCTGGCTGCAAACCTTTAGGTTGTAAATGGATTCTCAAAAGGAAGATGAAAGTGGATGGTACTATAGATAAGTACAAAGCTAGATTGGTTATCCAAGGCTTTAGGCAAAAGGAAGGTATTGATTTTTTCTATACCTATGCTCCTGGTGCTAGAATTTCCACTATTATATTATTGTTAGCTCTAGCAGCTATACATAATCTATTTATTCATCAAATAGATGTGAAAACCGCATTCTTGAATGGCGATTTGGATGAGTAGATTTACATGAAACAACCTGAAGGGTTTGTGATGCCTGGAAATGAAAATAAGTGTGCAAGCTTAAGAAGTCATTGTATGGTCTTAAACAAGCACCAAAACAGTGGCATCAAAAGTTTGATGATGTGATCTTATCGAATGGTTTTGCAATAAACCATGCTGACAAGTGTGTGTATATAGCAAATTTGATAACTCTGGTACAGGAGTTATAATTTGTCTATATGTAGATGATATGTTGATATTTGGTACTGATATACACCAAGTTGAAACAACCAAGAAGTTTTTATCATCTAGTTTTGATATGAAAAACATGGGGGAGGCTGAGGTGATTCTTGGCTTTTGAATCAAACGAGGAAACAATGGAATTTTTGTTACTCAGTCTCATTATATTGAGAAGATCTTGAATAAATTTCATTTTGAGAAATGTTCACCAATCAGTACTCCTATGGATCCTACAATTAAGCTACTGCCTAATAAAAGACATCTAGTGTCTCAGCTTGAATACTCAAGAGCTATTGGATCTCTTATCTATGCAATGATAAGTACTAGGCCTGATATAGCATTTGTTGTTGGAAAGCTTAGTAGATATACTAGTAATACCTAAAGAGTTTAGCGAAACTCTAAGTCGGTTTAAGAGTTTCGCTCCGAAACACATTGGAATGTGTTTCGCTAGCGACACAAATGAGTGTCATTGTAACACTCATGTAACGAAACTCTTTCACAAATGTAGTGAAACACATTACAACTCAATATAAATACACTTTAAACTACACGACACTTTAACTTGATGTACAAGATACAAGCAATAAACATCTAGGATCCAACAGTAATTAGTGGTCTAAAGAACTGTTTTGAATTAACATAAAATAAACACATTTTGTTTTGAACTGAACCGAATGGACTGAACACAATATAAAACAAAACTTTCTTATAGTAAGAAAAGAGAACCGAACCGAAAATAACTATTAAATGTCATTTTTATTTTTTACCAAATAAATCCGGGTTTTTCGTACAAAAAAAGTGAAGCTATATTTTGAATAACAGACGACGGTTTTTGGTGGTGGCTGGCTTTTTTACCAAAAGTTCGTGTTAAAACCATAAATTGTCTCTTCTTCCGGCGTAATAGACCCTAGTATCTTATGGGAACCGGTGTCTATTTCACCGGTGTGAATTCACATTTTTGTAGTAGTGTCTTAAGGATGTTTATTCCTTAGTCGGAACTCCCCCGATGTATGTTGCAAAACTATAGAGTCTAGCTAAGCTACACTATAAAAAGAGAAATGAGATTGAAGAGACTTAGAAGATGAGAACTATTCATGAAGATGATACTCCTACCGTCGGATCACTTCTTATGATTAATTTCGTTCGGGGTGGATACGTATAGAGGATATCTCTCTTGTGCCTACATCCTCAAAACACATGTGAATTCATTGAGTTATTTTTTCCACCATCCAATGGATTGTTTTTAGTTTGTAACCGTTCATAACCATCCATGAGTTTGGTTCTTTTACCAAAATCGTTATATATGTTTTAGAGCTTCTGTTGAGTTTTGCTTAAAGGATTTTATTATATAAAACTCTTCATCCACCCCCGTTATCTAAAAAAATTTTTGGAAGTATATTATGGCTGGGAGGCAAAAAATATGTGATCCCATTATACCAACCTTAAAGTAGAAACATAACCTCATCATTTTCTTGTTTTTTTTTTTTTTTCCGTCAAGTAAGCTCATTTTATCTCAAATGAAGTTGCATTATTCCTCAGGATAAATAGAATGATCATACACAGATACAAAATAAGAAGCTTAGAAAACGACTAAAACGAATCAAATTGACTAACAGGTGATAGATCATTAGAAACCCCCTTCACAAACTATTAGGTTTTTGTTAAGTGAACTTGAAGACTTTTTTAACAAAATATCTTCCAACCTTGTTAGTTAATGTCAACCAAGGTACAATGCCAATCTGCAAGAAAAGTTTCAAACTATATATCAGTCGAAATCATGCAAACTACAAGATGGGATCAAAGATGAACTACAAGTTCAACACACAGATAAAGTATATACAATGTACTCGAATATCTTTTAAACATGTTCAATTCTTCTTGAAAACTAGTTTTACATTGAATTCGTTGACCGAACATCAAGCTCACGTTGCTCATGATAGATAGGTCATTGCAAGGACTGGTTCTGTTGTATATTTCAAGTAATCTAAATAGAATATTAGTAAATATATTTCACTGATAAAAACGTGCTATTAGTTTCGATTATTGACCCTTTCTAAAAGGTTACATTACATGTGAAATGGCTGATCCTATTGGGCATTGAACTTGGTCTGGTCACGTGAAGCTAAAGAGTTACCCCGATTTCTCTCCTTCACTGGATATCATTGCCGAATTGGGAAAGACTATGGGTTATTGCAAAGCGCTTATGAAGCTTGCAAAAAAAACAAAAAAAATCATTCTTGAACAAGGCTTGAGGTAAATAAATGTACTTCATAAAGAAAGATATATATTATAAGTTGTGTAAGTAGCGTCTTTCTTCCAAGCATTTGGTAACACCTTAGGCAAATCCCACATCGTCCGTGGACAAGAGTGATGTTGTCTATATGAGTAAACCTTTAGCCTTTCATGACACGACTCGTTGGTGGCTACAGGCACTGCAGAGCTTAGAAACTTTGTAGTGTGCCCCCCCCCCCCCCCCGGGAAGCTCTACCAAAAGCAAATTCGTGAGCCTTGCTGGCAGAGGGGACAATATCGTTGACATGAAAAGACGGGGTGTTACACATTTCTCAACCTAACTTTCTACTTCCTTCAAAACTAGCATGCATTGTATAGATGTGTATTGTGGTGATCCAGTTCATGGTGTATCATATCTATATCTATATATGAATGAACCATTGAGATAAAAACAATTTACCATAACATTGTCATTAACAGAATCTCTAGACGTCCAAGATAAAAACCAACCTGCATTGGAAAGATTGAAGTGAATCAACGAAAATATTTCTGCGAATACAGCTTGAGACAATTATATTGTTATATACTAACAAAGACTAGAAGATAATATTTTGTTGTCTAATCTTAACGGTAACGCTAAAAATGAGTTTTCACATACAGTCCTCTTAACATGGAAAATGGGGATTACCAAACGGCTGCACAAGTTCTTTGGATATAGAAGCCACGGGAACACGCCAAAGCAAGAGTGTAAGTCCAAGAAAAACAACAATCTGACAGAAAAAGGTGTAAGCGTTTCTTGCAAACTCAACATGAAACAATATCGTCAAGAATATCAAGATTACCTTCGAAATCATTAGAATTCTTTCATATGATCCAAATGTTGTTTTCATCTCCATGGTCAGTGACTCTTGACCTACATAAAGTTTGTTGTGTAGTTGTATTAGATGTGACAAGAAGGTTCAGAATTTGTTAATTGCATTAATAGGAACAGTAAAACATCCGCAACACTTTTTGTTGGGATGGCAGATCAGAAAATATCATTAAAAAGAACAAAAGGTCCGAGATCAATACAAAAGGTTTAACTGGGCTCTAAGATGGAGCTCCACAGAAAGTCAGTAAACATACACCAAAAACTTCCATAATGCCATTCTTAAGAGTCAGCAAGCTTCTAAACGTACTGTTTGATTCATTAAACTGAATCATGTATTGTTCTAAACTAGTAATAGCTTTCCTAATGTTATTTTATATTCTAATTATTTGAGAAGTAGGAAAAAAGGACAAAATAAAACGTAAACAGGCAAATTAAACCCAACATATTCTCCCTTTTTGACATCCTATATAACCGGCCTTATATTGCACCCGTTTTGACCTCCTACACAGCCCGCCTTAAATTTTACCTGTTTTGACCTCCTACACAACCCACTGATAAAATGAACATATGAAACTCAATTACATGTACTGATGTACTTCGGATATGACATAATTGGACATTTTTATTGATTTGTTAGATATTTTCTTGATAATGGTTGGGTGGTAAAATAAGTTTGAGTTTCCCACATTGCATGACTTAATCGAATTGCTAATATTAACTGTAGGAGAGGATTTACGTCAATGAAATAAACAATCCATCAGATTAAATCTTGTAGTTACATTATTATGTAATACTATTAACATATAACTCAAGTTGAATCGTTACGCAACCCACTCATTTTGCTACCTGATGACTGAAAATATCAAAAAGATGAATTCAGACATGTGGAAACAACTTCTATATATAAGCCATATAAAGAAAGTAGAAAGCAAATTTCGTACTTTTTGCAAGTTCTTTCTCCTTAGCTGCTGCTGTTCTCCTTAGTTTGGCAGCTTGAGCAAATGTTGAAGGCCTGGATTAAAATTATGAGAACGATGCTTCTATATCAGACTATTAGGCAGATGTGCAACAATCAAAGTTATCTAGATCTAATCTGATAAAGTTGACTATTAAGCTACACTATTCTCTTAAACGTAATAATAAGATGAAAATCTTTTGAGGTAAACGAAGAAGGTATTTTGGTTTGTGGACACTATATTTGCCGACATACATAATTTAAGTGAGACCAATACATATTTATAAGTTATTATCTTATTGGAGTTACTCCTATCACCAACCTACAAAGGACTTGTCTAGATTGTTTTGCGCAAGCAACGGGGCCTTGTTCCATTGTTTGGGGATCCCATTTTAAGATGCTTATAAATTTGGTGACTGTGGTTTTCATTTATGTAATTCTAATAAATCACTTGAAATCAACGATTTCTGTGAATCATGTTCTCTTACGTAACGTAGGGAACTTCGTAGAAGGTGTAAGTAACAACATGGTCCGATATAAAGGATTCCTTTTAAAAATTTGCCGATTAACAGAAATTCATAACATGGAAAAAACAGAGCTAAAGCAATCAAACATTTTATCAAAAATAAAAATGTAGTAAAACTGGTGAGATTACTGACTGTGACAAAGAAGCTGCCTCTTTCAAAAGCCTCTTAATCTCAGCTCGCAACTGCAGTTCCTTTTCACTCATTGACGCTTTCTGTGGATGAACAAAAAAGTTATATATTGATTCAAACAATTTAATCCTAGCAATACTTAGTTACGAAACAAACATCCAAAATACATTAGATTGCAATGTAATGAAATCTAATAAATCCGTGGAACGAAGATAGCTAAGGCACAATTAATACGACCGGAAAAAAAACACGATTGATATGCACATGATGCATGGAAATTTTACCCTCTTCTTGAGTGCTAAGTATTTGGCAAGGAACTGAAAGACCGTGGCAACGAAGAAAATGAATATAGCTAGTATTGATTTTCCATCATCTTTTTCCATCGTGTTCTTTCTGATTTTGGATTTGTTGGATCATTCAATTACATGTCGTTTCTTATTTTTGTTGTTAGCAATTCACATTTCCACATCTTCTTTTAACGTTGTCCACGCAAAAAATGAAACAAATTCGGTTATTTAATTCGAGCCCAAGTACGAGTGGACCTTTAAGGGGATGTTTCTTTAATTATTTTTTTATTTTTTTTAAGAGACCCTCCCATTATATTAATTTCCAATAACCAAAGTTACAATGAATAAATAACGAAGAAAATATGAACAAAATGGGTGCCAATTTGGGGCGGATTTAAGCTACGGCCAATTTGATATTACAAAATAGGAGTTAAGATACTGCGAATTTGAGAGTATCCTGCTCTGATACCACTTGTCTGGATCGTTCAGGTTATATAAACCTAAAGTATGTTCAAAGCAAGATCTTGATTATCAAGGAAGTTCAGCAGCCGATGAACACCTTGATATTACAAGTTTGTCGATCAAACAAATATTGTATATACGAATGAATAAGTATGAACAATAACAATAATGAATGTCGAATATTAAGCCTCAATATATTGAATAATAATGAATCAATAAATGTGTTTCTCTTTCTACAAGGATCTATATTTATAAACCTTGAGGCTAACCTAACTAAACTAGGAAACAACTAATAAACAATTACAATTTAATCTAATCATAATCGCTAAACTTGCGGAATAAGATAATTCCATAATTATCTTCAAGCAGTAGAAACACTAACCGGTCGTAGTAATGAGTATCTTCAGTATTAACCAGCAATAGTAACTGTCTTGTAATCTTTAGGCGTAGTAACTGTCTTCGTGCAGTATCAATGAAACAGTACTAACTCAGCAGTAGTAACTAAGCAGTATTAATGAAACTAAAACTATTTAACTAACAGTTTTAATCCCAACAAACAATAGATAACTCGATCTTATAATGAAACAAAATTGATAATTGAAAACATTAATATCAAAGAAAAAGCTTAAACCCTTAACAAAATTCGTTCATAGTCTGATTACAATGAATAAAAACAATTAATTATATAGGAAACTATACTAAACCCTAAAACTTGGAAAAAGGAAACTAAAAATTCGGTTTTGGGCCGAAATCAGTTATTGCGCTGCAGTGAAACACGGTTGCGTCGCAACGGGAAGCTGCGAGAACTTGAATTGCTGAATATTGCCTTGACTACGTCGCATTCAAGCCTCAGACAGTTTTTTTTTTTGTCGTTTGTTGTTCCCTCGAAGGCGTAGCAGTGACCAAGCAAACCCTCCGAGTCGTGGTTCATTCAAAAGCTTCATTCCCCAAGTCTTGACCAACCCCAATCGTATCAAACATATCCCTCCATGTTTATTTTATATTTATCTTGTTATTTGTTTAATAAATTGTTGTTAAATATTGACCATTGATTTTGATGATCTAAGGGCCAAAATCATACCTTTTTGTCTCAAGAAAGATATATATCTTTAATGATCATTTCTCTTAGACATCTATATCAGTTTCTTTGGTTTTAATCCAAATAGAATTTAAGTCTTTATAAATATAAATAATAGTTACACATAACTTTTTAAGACCCAATGAACAAATCTAAAAGACAAAGTTTAAGCTTACAAACCAACCATGAATGTATTATATTTTTTGTGATTGGATTTTAAAAAGTTGCACTAGATTGGAGTTTATATTGGACTTCTTTGTGGTCATAGATCGAATGATGTTTATGTGTTTGAAATTTGAAATTATGAAAATGTAAGAAAATATCAGAAACAAGGACAGGTAAGTCACGGGCAGGACTAGCCGAGCAGGAGATATAAAGATAAGTAGAGGGGTAGGTTTAGACTAGGCGGAGTGGTTTTGGGTAAGTGATGATGATGTGGAGTGATAGAGGTGATTTGTAGGAAAGAAAGTGTGATTTTAGGAAAGAGAGTGTGATGATGTGGAGTGATAGAAAATGGGTGGAGTGGTGAGTGATGATGTGGAGTGATAGAGATTATTTTGTTTTTTATTATTTTTTTTATATAAATGAAATTTAAAAAGTTGTATTTTTATTAAAAAAAAAAAAAAAAATACTACAATTTATTTAAAAAAAAAAAAACATGCTACAATTTATTTAAAAAAAAAAACATGCTATAATAAAAAAAAAATACTACATACCGAGTCTAATATGTTTTTTAATATATTTACCACTTAGAAGTTAGAATATAAGTTTAGCTATCGGGTGATTGTAGCCCAAATAAACCCAAAAAAGCCCATATAAAATCATCAAAACGTATACTCATTCATTCATTGTAGCCCTAATTTCCACCCAATCTTCCCCAAATCGAAAAACCAATCAATCAGCAGGCATGGTAGCCGAGCCACAAAGACCACGATGGGGCGAACTTGAAGAAGAAGACGACGGCAACGATTACGACTTCCTCCTCCCACCTAAACAAGTCCTCGGTCCCGAACGTTCCTTTTTTTGACCGTTACACACAACCTTCTCACTCACCACGGCGTGTTTCTGCTCACGTCGTGGCCCAAAATCACCTGATAACGCCCCCACCGGAGTGGAGGTGGGGCGTTATTGGGCGTTATAAGCCCACGTGGCGGCGTGATTGGGTGTGATAAAGCCCCACTCCGCATAGTCTTAGTACGGTGCAAATTGACTTGTACAATCAATCTTGTCCAATATATAACATGTATTGTATTAAAATATTTTAATTTTAAAGAATAGTTTTAATATAAAAAAGAAGAGTCCTATTCCGTAATAATCAAAGTGACCTAAAATTTAGAATTAATCACCTATCATTTATATTTAAAAAATAATCACTTAATTCGCGACAAATTTCTCGCGACACTTTATCGTCGCGAGAAGTACATAAAACAAAATCAGACCAATAAAAATTAGACACGTCGTCGCGAAAATGAATATTAACGCGATAAATGAATAGTGTCTCGACAACGTGTCGAATTTTTATTGGTGTGATTAAAATAATGGTACTTTCGCGACGAAAAAAATGTCTTAAGAAATTCGTCGCGAATCAGTTGATTATAATTGTAAAATGTAAGTGATAGGTGATTATTTTGGTAATTTACTCTAAAATTTAACATACAAATCAAAACCGAACTGAAAAATCGAATCAAAGCTAAAATGGATGGTTTATGGTTTAATTTATGAAAAACTGATATATAATATTCGATTTTGGTTTAATTTTAAAATCGAATAAAAAAACCAAATCTAACCATTTAAAATATTATATCACTAAAACCAACTTTTTATATGTTATTGTTACATTATACTTACGTTTTAGATACAAAATAATCATATGTATTATTATAAAATGTTCTAGTTTGATGATTTGAAATTACTAAATGAAAATTATATTTGATTGTTAGTAAAACAACGAAGATGTATCTTATTAATTTGAAATAGTCAAAGTCTTAAAAAATTAATTAAAAATCAAACTAAACTGAACTTGATCACAATAATTAAAAAATCGAATCAGTTTTAAATAGAATGCTATCATGACTTCATCTAATCAATGGATGACGATATATATGACACATTAGATGATGGATATAAGATGTACAAAATTAAGCTGCTAATGTTGGTTTTGGTGTTCGTAAATGGTCGATTTTAAATACGAACCACTAAGTTGTTTAGATAGAAACCATATGAATCAATTTTAAACTAATTATTTAAAAACTTAATTTAAAAAGTAAAAGAAAAAAGAAATATTAAAGTTGTAAATCAAATTATCCAGAGCATCACTATATTTAAAAAAAAAAGAAGCAACAAGATCATTGGAATTAATATTTAATTTCTTTTAAAGAGTAACTATTTGATATATTTTTTAATTTTTTTATATTCATTTCAAACCAAACCAAAGAGTGCAATAACAAAATCACGTATTAAACCGAACAAATTATATAATTTAATAGAGAAAATTTCCGAAACAATTTCTCGACGTAACAATAGTTTCAAAGTAATCACTTAATTATTTCGTGAAAAATTTCTCTCACCTTTTTCTCGGAAGAATTATATATGAAATACGTGCGACAACTAAAAAAGACGACGCAGTGACGTATCCGATTTAAAGCTATCTATTTCAACTTGTGTTGATTGCTTCGGTTTGTTTGTGTAATCGAAACTCTAGTGATCCTACAATCTAAGCTAGGGTCGTTTGGTAAAGTTATCAAGAAGTTTTTTAACTTGTTACATTCTTGGGTAATTCTTTTGTCTTTATTTCTTATATCTCTATATATCATCACTCGGTTCGATTTTTTTAATTGAAATTGAATGAGTTAAAGTTCTAAAGGGTTTGTCTCGCGTAATAGGATATTCATCCTTTTACATAATTTCTACCAGGTCATTTTCCTCAAGTGGTTAGCGAAACTTAAACATTTCAATCATACTTAAACATTTCAATCATACTTAATTTTCAAGACAAAAAAGTGTCACATAAACTTTCCCAAATTAAAAATTATCTATGAAAGTAGTTTATGGCTTGTAAGTATTTGATAAACGTTTAGATTAACTTATAAATTTATTAGCTTATAACAAATAAAAAAACTTCAATAAACCAATAACTTACATAGAAAAAGAAGCTTATAAAATCGCAGTTACATAATTTATAAATTCAAACAAACACTTGAAATAAACTTATCTTTGTTATGTAAGCCGTAAGCTCATAATAAATAGCAATAAATCCATAAACTTTTACATGGACTATAAAATTCAAACTTATAAAACATAAACCGAAAATCAATAAATTTCTTCTATAAACTCGAACAATGAGAAAATTACGAAATTACTCATCGGACACATGCGTATTTAAAAAATAATCACTAAATTTACGAAAAATTTCGCGCCAAATTTTTTGTTGCAAGAATGAAATGAATGGTAAAATGGCACAAAAACGTGACGCGAGAACATAGCTCAATATGAATTACTCATTTTTGGCGTAAAAATATGGTACGAGAATTTTTCACAAGAATATGGAGTTAGAATAATGTGGAGCGAGACACATCTGACTCTTATGACGAAAAAGATTGCGCAATAATATTTCGCGGATTTAATAATTATTTTTGAAATATAATGTGTGTCAGGTGAATATTTTTGTGATTTTGGGATGTTTTTTAGGCTTAAATTTATATTTTATAAGTAGCTTATAGCTTAACAAAAATCTAAGCTTCTAAAGTTTTATCAAATAGTTTGTTTGAGGTTATGAGCTTATTAGCTTATGACAAAGCTAAAAAGTTAAATAAACTTTTAAACCACACAAAATAAACTTATATAAACCTTTTTAAATAATGTTAAGCTAATAAATTCAAACAAACACTAAAATTTTGCTTGATAAACTAATATATATGCTAAAACAGCCTCCAAATTGTCCAAGCAAACACCCTTTTCCCTTAATATCCCAACAATAAGAGGATGTTTGTTTCAGCTTATCTAACCGACTAATGAACTTATGAAATTTTTTATAAATTCATAAGTCTATTTTCACCGGTATGAGTTTATTAAATTGGGCTTATAACTTTAAATAAGCCGTAAGTCAACTAAAAACCGGACTTATAAGCACCGACTTATGAGTTTATCAACTTGGCCTTATAACTTTAAATAAGCCGTAATTCAACTAAAAACCGGACTTATAAGCATCGGCTTATGAATTTATCAAATTAGACTTATAACTTTAAATAAGCCTTAAGCTCTCAACTAAGAACCGGACTTATAAACCTATAGAAAATTACATAACCCCATAACCTACGATACAAACAAGTTTTACACATTTATCCCTCAAACTTCTTTCACACACACTTCTGTTTGTTGTTTTTCATGGAGAGACTCCCTGAAACCCTACACCTTGAAATACTGAGTCGACTCAAAGACTCAGCCGACGTAGCTCGCTGCCGAGTCGCTTCAAAATCATTCGACAAAGTCTACCCACTCCTCCGATCAATAAGCCTACAATGCACCTTGAAATGGTACCTCGAAACAAGGCCCATCCTTTCAAACCCTCAAGATTTCGACCCAGATACGACCGATATTCGGCTGTTTAAGTGGATTTTTCTTGATATGATAGATGAGTTAAATGCCGTTGAATCGGTCCGCATTGGCATTGATAAAAATTTACGAGTTGAGTTTTGTGACATTGCTGAAAGTTATGATGATGATTTGTTACTTGCTGAAGATGAGTTTCTTCTAGAGTGGTTGCCTATTGTTTCGAAAACCTTGAAATCGCTTACGATTTCTGATTTATATGAGTTGTCCTATCGTCGTTATGAATCTGATGTTATGCTGCTGGTTTCTGAGTATTGTAAGTTTATATATATATATATATATATATATATATATATATATATATATATATATATATATATATATATATATATATATATATATATATATATATATATATATATATATATATATAATTTGAAATGTTTGTCGTGTTTAAGAAACAATGTTTAGGTCTATTCTTTGTTGGAGGGTTAGGTAGGTTAAAAAGGAAAACGTAGTTGGATTACTTCGTCGAAATTAACCTTTTGGTTAAGATGTTTTAAAATTATGATATCAAATACTTAACCGTTGGTATTAGTTGGTACAAATATGTGTTCAGTACAAGTATTGTTAGTTTTTTTTTACTCATTTAAATGTATGTGGTGTTTGGGATTGCATATTTTAAACGCAAAAACTAGTGTATGTATAAACCTAGGGTGAGTGTGGTATATGCCAAATTGGTTAGTGATTTTATTGAAAGTGTTTTGATGTACCAAAATGAATTGGTCGATACCGGTCCGTAAAGTACCAAACAAAATATCGAAAAACTTGTACAACTAGTGGTATGGAATATTGAATTTTTGAAAATTATGATACCATATACCGAACTGTTTGTATTCGGTTGGTATTTGTTGGTACCTATACCGGTTTTGTACAAGTATTTTAGTAATTTTGCTTCCCCTTATATAGCCTATGTTTTATTTCAGAAGGAAATTAGCACTTATTTTAAGCACTTTTGTTGTTGACTTATTATATGATACATGTTATTAATAGGTATGAAATGATCGTAACGAAAGGCCTAATTATGGCATTAATCTTTTTAACGGTATGAAAGGATTAAATCGAACATTTTGCTTGTGAAATTCATGTTATTAAAGATGTTAAATAATAAAATCGAACATGCTAACTATTAAATTCATTATATTTGTGATGTGAAATGTTCAAATCTTACAATCTATATTTGAAATGAAAATAATTAAACATAATTAATGTTATTAGTCTTTATGTTCATGTTCAGTTTTTCGTTAGACTATATGTTTGTTATAAGTTGTTTGTTTTAGATGGGATTATATCATTCTGTTTCTGTTTATGCAGGTCGCAATCTTGTCGAATTAAAGCTAAAGAATGCACGGTTGTCTCCGGGGGAGTGGAATATAATGCCAAAGCTAACAAGTTTGACACTTAACAATATACAATATCTTGATAAACACATAAACCACCTGAGTAAGTGTTTCCCTAATCTTCAAGTTCTTAATATGATAGAGTTTGGCGGACAACGATTTAAACTACTTAAGATCCAGCTTCCTAACCTGAAAACCTGTAACTTGGAAGTAGCGTATGACAGGTCAAAATCTATAACTTTAATCACGCCCAACCTCATTACACTTAGACTTAAAGGTAGAAAGATCCCTAAACTTCATGTTGAAGCTCCTATGTTGTCTCACTTTCATCTTTCAATTTATAAACGTGTAGACGTATTCACACACAAAGAATTTGAAAATTTGAAAACACTTTGTATCGAGTCTTCTTGTATTGACACTATACTTCTCAAATTCCCGATTACAAAAATGGTAGAAAATCTGACACTGAATTCACCAAGTTGGGAAGATGGACGAGCTAAATGTTCCCAGTTTACCCTAGAAAAGATCTTCACTGTTTTCCCGAACGTGAGTTCTCTTTGTATTAATTCTCGTGCTTGGTTCGAGTTGGAAACCTGTTGCAACAAACTAGGCTGGGAGGCCTTGGATGGGAGGAAAGGTTTGAAAACCTTTTGTGCTTACGTGTCTCGAGTTGACCCGTCGTTAACTTTCTCATCTGTTTCATGTGTGTTGGACCAATGCATCGGCTTGTCAGATGTCTCGTTGCTTTTTCCCAGTGATCATGTTGGTGATGCATCAAATAGCTTAATGTCTAAGTGCTTGGCTCAGTGGCCTACGTTGAAGTGGAGATGGGGAATTTGGAAACATGGAAAAGAAGATTCTTGGATAACTGATTGTATGACTCATTAAACTCTACAAATCATCGGAGAAGACATGAATCTTACTTACTGTTAGTAAGTCTTTAATTAGTTTTTAGTTTCTTGTAACCGTTCTTCGATTTTTAAATCAATTTTAACGGTGATCCGGATATTGTTTTACTAGATCGTATGCCACTTTTATCTATGACTTTTTGAAGCATTTGCATTTGCATATGGGTATGTATGTAGTTCGGCGCTCCGGTCGGAATTGGTTAATTTTACTCGTTTGGTTATTCCTATTATTCTTAACTTGTGGTGTTTAAAATTTCTCGTTCGGCATCTTATACTATATGTACATTGTAGGTACCGGCTATCACTATGCATGGTGATCCATGACGATATTTGGCATGACTATTTTGGTCAAAAAGAAAGAAAGAAGATTGTGGTGGTGGTGGTGTAAACCACGTTTATCAAAAAATAAAAAAATAAAAATAAAAAAAAACATGTCAAAATGTTTTACATTCCTAATTTTATGCATGTTTTATCCATGTTTTCCCAAATTGCCCATGATGCCCATTAGGGTGTCGTTTTTACCCGAACCCCAATAAAATATCTGATCTAAAATGAGTTTGGGTCAACGTGGTTAATGGGTTATGTTAAACGGGTTAAATAGGTCAAATCCGAATAATCCGAAGCTTATATGAGTATAGGTCCAAGTCTTTTTATTTTCATTTGAGTAATCTGTATAACCCATAATCCGATAAGTTAACTTATATATAGGTATTAATAGTTTATATCCAATTTTATTAGTTATGCTTAATGAAATTATAATTAGTTGCCTTTTATTAGTTTGTTTTTATTTTTTATAAAATATAAAAAGTTTATAGAAAGTTATTCAAAGATAAATTATTTGTTTCGTTTTTGGTTTGTGTAAGATGAAATGGTTATAAAATGGCAAAATCGACGATAAGTTAAACATATTTTATACGTTTTGAGTTTGACCTATTTCATTAATATGAAAATTATAACTAAGTATATTATCTTAGTTAAAATCCAATTAGTTGTAAACCATATTTGTTGTTAATCGGATAAAATAGGTTAAAATGGTCAAACTTGGATAACCCAAATCCAAATAATCCAAATCCGAATAACCTAAATCCGTTTAACCCATATTGTTATTCGGCTATGAGTCTGGGTAGTTTTCTCACAACTCAAAACCCAAATAACTCAACCTAAATAACCTGAAATCCACTAATCCGGTTTTTTTTACTTTATAACTGTTAAAGTAAAAAATCTCCTAAGCTCGTAATGCGAAAAGTCTTCGAGATATTCCTCCAACTTAAAATCTGTCACACGAAACAAACGCCTAAAGCTTATCGGGGAGGTGTCCCCGATAAGGCTCGGGCGTGAGAATGAGTACTCATGATAAGAATTCGAGATTCAAAGTGTATGAGAAGTTAATGTAATAAAAAAGATGAAGGAATAATCAAAAACATTTAAGGTTCTGATTTGGGTTGTCAAGGTTCTGATCCCTCTTCCTGGAATGGGTCTGACTCTATTTATATTACCTGGCGCTTCGGTATATTATCCTTTAGATAATAGATTGTTCCTTCTTTCGGCGCACTATATTCCCTTCCTTGATGAATCCGGTCCATAGACGGCACCTTCGGCCTCTCCTTATTATCCAGCGGGTAATTGATAAGCTCTCAGCATCTTTTCTGCTCTTCCACGTGGTACAGTACTTTTAGCCGTTTTTAAGGTACTTTATGTCAGTTGAGCACGTGACATGTTTGGTGTTTCTCCTTCCGACGGTTTGATGACGTCAGCTCAGTCAAATACAATTAGCTTCGGCATGGCGCTCCCTTCAGCTGCCCGAAGGTAGATGACCATGCTGCCGTAGGTAGAAAGGCCGTAGGTAGAAAGACCGTAGATAGAAGGTCTTTTTTGGAGTATATCCATATATACTCCAACAATAACCATTTTATCTAACACACTAGAAAAAACATATATTACTTTCTTTAGATCTTTTATATTTTATAGAATTTAATAAAAAAAAAACCTAACAAGAGAGTAGGGAACCAATCGAATCTACTAAAATATTATCCACAGAAATTTGGTTCATTGACGAGACCGAACACCTTTTAGCCCCTCTTCAATCTCCGTCACCGTGAACAATCTTTTGCCTGTTTGAAAAGAAAGACAGGAAGTCAAGGGCAGTGGCTAATGGCTATGCTAGTAAAGGACTGTTGCTCAATTGACTTATACAATCAATCTTGTCTAATAAATGTCACGTCTTTCATTTAAATATTTCAAATAATAATAGATGTATGTTTTTGATTTAAGACCGTTTGAAGTTTGTTTGTTTTATAAATAATAAACAAAATTTAACAATAAAATAAAAAATATATATAAATTACGGGTGTAAATTGGAAAAAAAAACTTGAAAGACCAAAATTAAATTTTTTAAATTGTAAAATCCATTAACACTATTCACTACAATAAGAAATAATAATATTTATAAATTATAAATTATAAATATAAATATAAATTATAAATATAAATATAAATATAAATATAAATTATAAATTATAAATATAAATAATAAATTGTAAATGTAGAACCCATTGAAATGAGTATTTTTCAAAGACATGAAAGTTGATATATTTGTTTATTCATTCACAATTTCAAATTTAATAAAACTCATTTTTACAATATAGCAACAACCAAAATCCTATTTTACTTTAAATTTTATGATAAAAACATATATGCTTTTGAAAACAATAATTAATTAGTTAAGGGTAAAACTCTTATTTTATAAAAAGTAAGAACGATAAGTAAACTGTGTGTTTTTTGTTTGAAGACAATTATTTTGTAAGGGAAAGAGTAATTGTTTCACATAAAAATAAATGAGTTAATTTCATTGGTAGTCCCTATGGTTCGCATAAATTGCACCAGTCATCCCTATAACGTTTTTATTACACCACTCATCCCTAAGTTTGAATTTTGTTGTTTGACAAGTCCCTATTTTAGATGTGACGTTAAGGCAGCCGTTAAGTCATCTCACATATATGACACTTGAGGGTAAATTCATCATTTTAACATTCTCTCTCCCATTTTAATGTCCTCATCCCCCAAAATCCTCAAAACCCTAAATTAATTTCCCCAAAATCCTCAAAATCAATACAAATCAACACAAATTCATAATTTCTTCATTTCGAAAAGAAGAATGTTAATTCTCATCTCTCTCCAAATTAATTCTCGTCGGAGAAAACATTTTCCGACGCCTGAAACCACCACCGCGACCACTCATCCCATGCACCAGTCATCCCCCGGGACGAAAGAGAGGGGTTATGCTCGAAGTATGCTACAGCTAAAACAATAAATAAATAAAATAAACAAAAATCAAATCAAAATCAAATCTAATATCACTATCACCATCATCATCATCTTCGCCGGAGAAAACATTTTCCGACGCCGGAAACCACCGTTTACTAATCAGTCAACTTGAATTCAGATCAGTCCACCGGCGGTATGGTTGGCGGCGGTGGTCAGAAAAGCTACTCAACAAATCCAAACGATTACAATCTTCTACAAGAAGTAGGTTACGACGCTAGTGCCAATTTACAGAGCGATCTATCTTCTGAATAAAGATGTTTTCGCCGTTAAATGCTTGGATCTCGAATGCATCAATTGTAATCTCGTAATTTAGTATTCAATTCAGCTCAATTAGTTATAATTCAATATCTATGTCAACTTTTGATTGAATTGAATTAGGTTTTGTTTTAATTGATATTGGGATCGAATGCGTTAACAACGGAATAGATATATGTATATGTGTAACATTTGTTATAAATTTGTGTGACTTTAGAAGTTAGAGGCTATCGATTTCTTTTCGAAATGAATAAATTATGAATTTGTGTTGATTTGAATGGATTCTGGAGATTTTGGGGAAATTAATTTGGGGTTTTGGGGATTCTAGGGGATGAGGACATTAAAATGGGAGAAAGAATGTTAAAAGGACGAATATACCCTTACGTGTCATCCATGTGAGATGACGTAACGACTGCCTTAACGTCATATCCAAAATAGTGACTTGTCAGACAACAAAATTTAAACTTTACGATGAGTGGTGTAATAAAAAAGTTATAGAAATGGCTGGTGAAATGTATGCAAACCATAGAGACTACCCACGTAATTAACTTAAAATAAATTAAATTAATATAAAAATTAATAAAAAAAGATATGTTGAGAAGACATTTTATTTTTTTAAAATATAAAAAGCACAACATGTAAAACAAACACCCCATAATAAATAGTATACAAACAAGCGATACACATTTCAAACTTCTTTCACATACACACACTCGGTTTGTTGTTGCTTCCATGGACAGACTCCCTGAAAGCATACACCTTGGAATACTGAGTCGACTCAAAGACTCAGCCGACGTAGCTCGCTGCCGAGTTGCTTCAAAATCATTCGACAAAGTGTATCCACTCCTCCGATCAATAAATCTCAAATGCACACTAAAATGGTACCTCGAAACAAGGTCCATCCCCGGCTCGACCGATATTCGGCTGTTTAAGTGGGTTTTTCTTGATATGATAGATGATCTAAAAGTTGTGGAATCGGTCCGTATTGGCATTGATAGAAAGTTAAAAGCTGAGTTTTGCAACATCGCAGAAAGTTGGGATGATGATTTGGTTCTTGCTGCAGATTGGTTTCTTCTGGAGTGGCTTCCTATTGTTTCAAAAACCTTGAAATCGCTAACGATTTCTAATTTATATGAACACACTTATCGTAGTTATGAATCTAAGGTTTTGGTGCTGGTTTCTGAGTATTGTAAGTTTTTCTTTTTTTAGTATAATTGAAACTGTCCCGCGATAGGACGGAAAAAATAATTTTTATGATAATTTAAAGGTGTACATGTAATACATATATATACGTTTACGTTATACATATATTATTTATAGTTATAATAGCATAATAGCATATACACTTTTATCTTTATACACATATTTTGATACTTTGTATTAGGATATTTTAGAATAATAATAAGGTAAATTATAGATAAAATTGAACGATTCTATAATAAATTATAATTATATTTTTTATTTTAGTAGAGATTGAATGAAAGAAATTATGTATTGTAAGAGTGTAATATTTTAGATAAAACTTTATTGTGTTGTAGCTTATTTTTAACGAAAATACACAATTGTTTTTAAACATTATTATTATATTTTTCTCATATTATAAAGATGTGAAATGATTTGGGGAGTGTTTGTTTGACATTATTGCTTATGAGTTTATTTGTTTCGGCTTATTTATGATAAAGACATTTTTTCAGCTTATTTATGACTTATGAAAAATATGCCGAAGCTAGATAAACTTATAAGCATGGAAATTAGTTAAAACAAACACCCTGAAAATCAAAACGCAGTTTGAGTTGTTTGAAAATTCGTGTTATTAGGGACGTAAAATGATAAATCGAACATTCTAGTGACCTTTTTCATTAGACTATAAAGTTTGCTTTAATCTGTTTGTGTTAGTTCGGATTACATCATTCTGTTTTTGGTTTATACAGGTCGTAATCTCGTTGAATTAAAACTAAAGGAAGCATCGTTGTCTCCGGAGAAGTGGAATATAATGCCAAAGCTAGCAAGTTTGACACTTCACAATATACAATATCTTAATAAACACATAAACCACCTGAGTAAGTGTTTCCCTAATCTTCAACAGTGGCGGAGATCACCCTGTGCAAGAGGTGCAACCGCATAGGGCCTCCAATTCGAGGGGGCCTCCGAATTATATATATCCGTTAGTATATATGTTGTATAAAAAAAATTTAAAGCCCATCTTCTTTGGTGAAGTAAAGATCTTTTGCTTTAGTGAACACTCTAAATATGATGTAAGATACTTGAAACAAGTTGCGAATTATGAATGAACCTTATATTTCGGATAATAGCTAAGCTTTTTGAGATTCATGGGGCCTCATTTTTAGTTTTGCACCGGGCCTCTTATATCAATGAGACGGCCCTGATCTTCAAGTTCTTAATTTGAACATTTTTTGGGGAGAAGGAATGAAACTACTTAAGATCCAGCTTCCTAACCTGAGGACCTGTCACCTGAAAGTAGAATATAATTTGGATACATCTTTAACTTTAATCACGCCCAACCTCGTTACATTTAGACTTAAAGGTAGAAAGATCCCTAATCTTCACGTTGAAGCTCCTATGTTGTCTCACTTCCATTTTGCCATTGATAAACGTGTAGACGTATTCACACACAAAGAGTTTGAAAATTTGAGAACACTTTGTCTCGAGTCTTCTCGTGTCGACACTTTACTTTTCAAATTCCAGGTTACAAAGATGGTTGAAAATCTGACAGTGAATACAACAAGTTGGGAAAGTGGACGAGCTAAATGTTCCCAGTTTACCCTAGAGAAAATCTTCACTGTTTTCCCGAACGTGAGCTCTCTTTGTATTAATTCACGTGCTTGGTTTGAATTGGAAACCTGTTGCAATAAACTAGGCTGGGAGGCCTTGGATGGGAGGAAAGGTTTGAAATCCTTTTGTGCTTACTTGTCTCGAGTTGACCCATCGTTAACTTTCTCGTTGCTCATTCACTATGATCATGTTGGTGATTTCTCAGAGAGTTTCAGGTCTATATGCACGGGTAAATGGCCTACATTGAAATGGAGATGGGGAATTTGGCAATCCGGAAAAGAAGATTCTTGGATAACCGATGGTATGTCTCAGTAAACTCCGCAAATCATCGAAGAAGCTGCTGATCATGTCTACGTTCAGTAACGGGTGGAGGAGGGCAAGGAGTGGTTGAAAACTTGAAAACTCTTGGGATTAGTAAGTCTTTAATTCGTTTTTAGTTTCTCGTACCCGTTCTTTGATTTATGAATCAATTTTAACGGGGATCCGGATATTAGTTTTACTAAATAGTATGCTACTTTTATCTCTACGACTTTTTGAAGCATTGCATTTAAATATGGGTATGTATGTAAATGAAGATTATGATAATAGTAGTTCTATTTGGTTATTATTTTTCGTTTATATATCTAGGGATTGAAACATGTGTTTGCGAAGCTTCCGCAAAAGCATACCCTTCGGGCCTTTCTACAGCTTCACCTACATAATTACCCACTTAACTGAAGAAACAATGGAATCAGCACCTATAGAGTAGCGTGGTTTACTCTGTTTGGTAGGTTTCGGTTTTTGGTCTAGCTAAGGTTCAAAATATTTTTGAAAACATCTTCTAACCAAACGAGTCTTCGTAAGAACAAACTATTTTAACTATTTACTTTAAAAGTTGAACCGTGTTTTTAGTCCCTATATATCAACTCCTTACCAGTTACCATCTACATTCCTGCTTATAAATTTACTAGAAATTATGGTGTTAAAACAAACTATTTTCCTCAACGTGACTTTCTATTTTATTTCGACTGGTTTTTTGAACTTACAACCTTCTTTTAGCCTGGTATATCGGCAAATTCAGGATAAGAGGTAAATAATGTGAATATTTTTTCGTTGTCTGAACTGTCAATCTGCCATTGACTATTCCTCTATCGAACTTGTGTTTAACAAATGCATCGGCTTAGTGTCTTGTTGGATTTTCGGCCTTTATCATCTTGAGTTTGAGCCTCGGGTCCATGTTGTCCTTGTCTCGGCTTTTAGCTTCTTTGGTTAATTTTTTGCCTTTAGTTGTATTTTCCTTGCTACTGTAATGGTGGATGTATTAAGCAATTCAAACAAACATGAATTGTTGCCATTGTTTCTTCTTTAATGGCATAGCATAATCTTAACAACATATGTAAAAGAACAACATTAATGGATCTGTTTTATGCTTATCAAACTTTCATTCACATTTTGTGGTTATCAATTTTTGGCTCCCACTTATTTTTATTGAAGGTTTATTTGTAATAGGAAATGGTTTAAAAGTGTTTGATTAATTTGGATAGATCATTTCATGTTTTGGTCAAATATAAGAGTCATGTTGTGTTATAAACAAAAAATCCGGGTCCTATAAATTAAGATAAAAATAGGTCCTATAAGTTGACTAAAATGTGTTTTTAAGGGAACACGACCTCTTATGATTGATCATAACATGAGAGGATCTAAATCCGATTAATTTTATAGAGCAATTATATGAATATTAAAGTCATGAAAACCCCTCCAAAATATTTTGGTGGGTTTTGAAAGATTTTTGAAAGCCCTTTCTTTACTCTGTTCATTAAACGTTTTGAAACGAAAAACTTTCCATCCAAATGAATACGGGTGAAACATGTGTTTGTAATTCGGATTTGGACTGGATATCGGTTTCAGCCGAATATATTATGTGATTTTCGGATTGGATTTGGCATAATATTTAAATTGGGGCCCACCCAAAACCGGACATATGTTATTGAAACGACATTTTTCAGAGTTTAGGGGATAAAAACCTATCCGATAAAAGGTTAACTGAATATTTTTCATTGATATCATTAGTTAATTTTAGTTGATATTTCAATATTTTTTTTTTTTTTTTTTTTTTTTTTTTTTTTTTTTTTGTTGAACTACTTCAATAGTGTATGTTGATGAAATTGGAAAATTCGTTCATAATCTAATTCAATGAATAAAAACAATTACTTATATAGGAAACTAAACTAAACCCTAAAAATGCAAAAAAATGAAACTAAAAATTCGGTTTTGAGCCGAAATCAGTTACTGCGCTGCAGTGAAACACGGTTGTGTCACAGCGGGAAGCTTCCTGAACTCGAATTGTTGAATATTGCCTTGACTGCGTCGCGGTCAAGCCTCAGACAGTTTTTTTTTTGTCGTTTGTTGTTCCCTCGAAGGCGTAGCAGTGACCAAGCAAACCCTCCGAGCCATGGTTCCTTCAAAAGCTTCATTCCCCAAGTGTTGACCAACCCTAATCGTATCATCCCCTCCTCCTTTAAAAGGAATTGTCCTCACTTCTGAAATACCATGAAAAGACAAATTACCAATAACGAGAGTAATATGAATTCCACCGGAATCAAGAGGAACATAAGAACAAACACAAGGATCATGACTTGTTTTCCCTTTGAACCACCATAAACCAATAAACTCTTTAAAGCACATACTTTGGTCTTCATCTTCTAAGCTTCTCCAAATAAACATCAAACTCCAACTCTTCGGATTGATTTTTGTCAAAAAAAAACTCCCCAAAAATCACGCCACTTACCTTCAGGTTCATGCTACTTTCCTTTAATTCAACCTTAGATAGTTGCGAAAAATCATATAATGCCAAAATCGGTGTAGCACACAAACTCTTCCTAATCAAAACAAATTCTTTGGTAATAATAGAAAGACTATACAAAAATTCTTTTAACAATTTATCCACACGGCCCGTCACGCTTTTAATCCAACTCGTATCTAAATTCTTCTTAGCATCCACAAGCTCCACATTCTTCATGATTCCTAACTCTAAACCCGAACCCTTTTTATCTTCCTTGCTGAATCCATATAAGTATGGATCATGATAGCTTGACACATACAACGGCGAAAAATGTTGAACTAGATTATCGTTGACAAAATTCTGAATTAAAGAACAATCCTTGACTTGGTCCAAATCAGGTTTATCGGAATAAAATAAGTCATCAACGAATTCTTCTTTTTCTCCATCACTTTCATCATACATCGGAGATTGATTATCATCAATACAAGAATTATTTTCACCACGCTCATCATCATTAAAAAGATTATCATCATACTCATCATCATAGGGATTATCTAGCAGTGTATCTGATTGAGATGAGTTACATTCGAAATCTGTTACAAAATCTTCATTAGAACATTCATTAATTGAATGTCCATAACCCCAACACTTGCAACATCTACCCACAATCTTTTTTCTTCATTTATCTCTTCTATCTCCCCCATTAAATACAAATCGTCACACTTATCCGTATAGTTCCCAACATCTTTTTTGAATTCACAATAAGTTGCAAAGCGATAATCAAATGGAACATACCTTTTTCGAACTTTACGCTTCAAAGAATCCCAAGAAGTAATCTTTTCCTTATCGGCACAAATCCTTTTGTTCTTCAAGCCCTCGAACCAAAACGAAGCATTCCCTCCCAAACGAAGGATGGCATACTTACATTTTCTGTATCATCTAATTTCTTTGAATCCGAACAAACGATCTAACTCCCGTTCCCATCCCAGATATTCAGCCCGATCTATTCCACCCAGAAAATTCGGAACTTCAATACCATTCAAATCTTCTACGGCTCTAAATCCACCATGCCTTGGTTGAATTACGCAAAGCTTCCCGAAGATTTACCAAAAACTCAGGATCTTCCCAATTCATCTTCAAAAATCGATTTTGCACTTTTTATTTTTTTATATTTTTTACCCCCAAAAAAACCGAAGAACACAAGAACATCAAGAGCCAATCGTGGCTGTGATACCACTAATGATACGAATACGCAGCGGAATAATTGTAAAAGATAATATGTTGATTGATTTAGACCTATAAATCAACCAATGGTGACAATCAAGTAAAACCTATTATTTGATTAGTCAATTTAATCCTAGATAACGTGATCTAAAATTGAATTATGATAACACAATCAAGACAAATTGATTTGTAATCGAATCAACACTAGATAACTCGATCTAATAATGAAACAAAATTGATAATTGAAAACATCAATATCAAAGAAAAAGCTTAAAACCTTAACAAAATTCGTTCATAATCTGATTACAATGAATAAAAACAATTACTTATATAGGAAACTAAACTAAACCCTAAAAATGCAAAAAAGGAAACTAAAAGTTCAGTTTTGGGCCGAAATCAGTGAAACACGATGGCGTCGCAGCGGGAAGCTTCGAGAACTTGAATTGCTGAATATTGCTTTGACTGCGTCGCAGTTAAGCCTCAGATAGTTTTTTTTGTCGTTTGTCATTCCCTCGAAGGCGTAGCACTGACCAAGCAAACCCTTAGAGTCATGGTTTCTTCAAAAAAACTTCATCAACCCTAATCGTATCAAACATATCCCTCTGTATTTATTTTATGTTTATTTTGTTATTTGTTTAATAAGTTGTTAAATATTGACCATTGATTTTGATGATCGGGAAAAATCATATGTTTTTGTCTCAAGAAAGGTATATATTTTTAATGATCATTTCTCTTAGAGCACCCGGAGTGATAATGAGTGACAATTTGGGTTGTGGGGGTTGTAGGGAAAAAGTTGCTGACGTGGCAGTGAGAATGGGGATTGTGAGATTTTGGGTGGTATGATAATGAGGGTTGTGGAGGTTGTGGGAGTTGTGGGACCCAGTTTTTTATTTTTATTTTTTAACAATTATATTAAATTAAAAAATCATTATATTAAATACTAAAAATAACTAAACTATTAATCCAAAAAATATAAAAGTTAACAAAATAACTAAACTATTAATCCAAAAAATATAAAAGTTAACAAAAAATATAAAAGTTAAAAAACAACTTTGGGTTAAAAATGTAATTAAAAGAAACTTTGGGATAAATTCAAAAATATAAAAATTAACAAAAAGACAAGAAACTTTATCTTCTTCCTGTCCACATCTTCTCCACCTCCACACCTGCAAAAAGAACTAAAATCGAAAATTAAGAAACGAGAGGAAAAAGAAAGAAGAAAAGAAATGAAAAAAAAATTAAGATTAAGAAATGAAAAGAAACAAGAAAAGAAAGGAAAAGAAAAAAAAAAAGCTTCAACGACCCGTTGTGCTCACAACGCTCGCTCCAGAACGAAGCAACAACAACGAGACTCGGAGTGATAACGGGCACAACGGTCGTTGGGAGCTCCACAACAAGCCCACAACCCCCCACTCCGGGTGCTCTTAGAGATCTATATCAGTTTCTTTAGTTTTAATCCAAATAGAATTTAAGTCTTTATGAATTTGAATAATAGTTGCACATAATTTTTTTAAGACCCAATGAACAAATCTAAAAGACAAAGCTTAAGCTTACAAACCAGCCATGCATGTATTATATTTTTTGTTATTGGATTTTAAAAAGCTGCACTAGATTGGAGTTTATATTGGACTTCTTTGTGGTCATAGATGGAATGATGTTTACCTGTTTTAAATTTGAAATTACGATAGTGTGAGAAAATATCAGAAACAAGGACAGGTAAGTCACGGGCAGGGACTAGCCGAGTAGGAGATATAAAGAGAAGTAGAGGGGTAGGTTTAGAGTACGGTGCAAATTGACTTGGACAATCAATCTTCTCCAATATATGACATGCATTGTATTAAAATATTTTAATTTTAAAGAATAGTTTTAATATAAAAAAAGAGAGTCCTATTCCGTGATAATCAAAGTGATATAGAATTTAACATACAAATCAAAATCGAACTGAAAAATCCAATCAAAGCTAAAATGGATGGTTTATGGTTTAATTTATGAAAAACCAATATATAATATTCGATTTGGTTTTACTTTTAAAGTTGAGTGAAAAAACCAAAGACCATTTATAATATTTTTAATATATAATGAAAAAGGGTCTTAAATGTCACATGACGAAATAAGGTGCCTTAGATGGATTAACATATTTGATCTCAGCCGTTAGATTAAATTTTTTCTATCATCAAAAACTATTTTCATTTTACACCCTTTTACAATACATAATTAAATTATCTCTTTATTTCTATCTCCCCTAAAATAAAAACCATAATTCGAATTTACTTATAAAATCGCTCAATTTTAACTATTATTTACCTTATTGTTATTCTAAAATCTCCTAATACAAAAGATCATAACATGTGTATAAACGTAAAGGTGTATATGTTATAAACGTAAAGATATATATGTTATTATAACTATAAACAACATTTGTATAAACGTAAATGTATATATGTTATTACACGTGTAACATTGTTTTCTGATAATAATTTAAAATCTGCATAAACATACGGTTACTATCAAGTTTTTTAATTTGTCCGCGCTATCGCGAGACAATAATCTAGTTATATCACTAAAACCAACTTTTTATATGTTATTGTTATCATTATACTTACTTTTTAGATCCAAAATCATCATATGTACTATTACAAAATATTCTAGTTTGATGATTTGAAATTATTAAGTGAATTATTCTTGATTGTTAGTAAAAACAACGAAGATATATCTTATTAAGTCGAAATAGTCAAAGTTTTAAAAAATTGATTAAAAGCCGAACCAAACTAAACTTGATCGCAATGATAAATTGACTGCAATGATGACTTTATCAAATCAATGGATTAGACTATGCGGAGTGGTAAGTGGTAAGTGATGATGATGTGGAGTGATAGAGGTGATTTGTAGGAAAGAGAGTGTGATTTTAGGAAAGAGAGTGTGATGATGTGGAGTGATAGAAAATGGGTGGAGTGGTGAGGGTGTGATGATGTGGAGTGATAGAGATTATTTTGTAAAAGTTGTATTTTTATTATTTTTTTTTATATAAATGAAATTTAAAAAGTTATATTTTTATTAAAAATAAAAACAAAATATACTACAATTTATTTAAAAAAAAACATACTACAATTTATTAAAATAAAAAAACATACTACAATAAAAAAAAAAATACTACATATCCGAAAAATATTTTTCGATAAGCCTTTTCTTTTCGGCCTCCGCTATTCTTCGATAAGGCTCCTCCAGATGACTAATGTCCTTCATGATCGTCTTTAATGCTTTTGCTCGCACTTTTTCGTATGCAGTTTCATTAAATTCCCCGAACTTTTGTGTCATCAACTGGAGTTGTTCTTCGGCCCCCGAAGAAGAAGCGGCTTTGCCCTTTCCTTTGCGCTTCCTTGCTTTTGCTTGATCTCTACCAACCGGTCTTGGAAGATCTTCCTCCAAGTGAAGATCATCATCATCCTCATCGTTGAGATCGATGGAAGCAAAAGGCGATATCGGAGTGGCGGGAGTGGAGGGGTACTAGACTCCGATGTTTTGCGCGCTTTTGAGGACCCTCCAACAGTTGGTACGTGATGACAAATCGGGCTTTTTTTCAATATTTCCCAAGACGCGTAATGTTGGAAACCCGTACCCATTTTCGCGCGGTATATCTCCATAGCATGTTCGACCACTTGTTGATCATTTTGACCGCTTGTTCTTGATTGTTGGGCTTGTCGCATAATCCCGTTGAATTTTCGGACTTTTCTTTGTAAGTCGGTCCACTTGCTCGATATCATGTCGTTAGTACGAGCGTAATCGGGATCTTCTTGACGCATCTTGTGGAAGAATTGTTCCCGAACCTTTGACCAATAAAGTGGTGAAGCTCGATCTCTTCCCAAAATGGGGTCTTCGGATGTGGACGACCATGATGAAGCAAGTGCTACCTCCTCCCGTTCGGTCCACTTCTTCTTTTCGGTTTTGCCTCTTTGCGATTCGGCTTCCTTCTTCTTATGTCGCCTCTTCCCCCGGGTCGACATATTTTCCGGTTGAGTTTCCGGAACAACGTCATCGTCTTCGGAATCGACCAATTGGCGGTTACGGTCAACGTCAAACGGAGGCACATTTGGAAAATCGCCGAAGTTAAGCAATTGTTGGAACGACCCTCCTTGGTATACCGGGTCTTGGTGAGGTCGTTGTGGTGGTGGACTTTGTTGGTAAAATTGTGGATATTGGTTAGGGTTTGGATATTGGTTAAGGTTTTGAAATTGGTTTGGGTTTTGATATTGGTTGGGGTTTTGAAATTGGTTTGGAAATTGGTTAGGGTTGAACCATGGGTTGGTGTTTTGATTGTTGAACCAAGGGTTGGGGTTGTTTTGATTGTTGTTGGGATCCATTTGATGTAGAATTTGTATAAAATTATGAGAGAAAGTTATATATTTTGTAGGAGAAAGTTAGATGGTTTGTGGTTGTTTTTATAAAAATTGTTTGGGTTTTATAGAGGATGAATGGGGGTTGTTTTTGTTTTTGCCAGTTGCTTCTTCAAACGACTTTTTTTTTGACCGTTGCACCCTCTTTTCTCCCTCACCACGGCGTGTTTCTGCTCACGCCGTGGCTAAAAATCAAGCTATAACGCCCCCACCGGAGTGGAGGTGGGGCGTTATAGGGCGTTATCGGAGGACGTGGCGGCGTGGTGGAGGCTGATAACGCCCCACACCGCGTAGTCTTACGATTTATATGACACATTAGAAGATGGATATAAGATATATAAAATTAAGGTGCTAATGTTGGTTTTGGTGTTCGTGAATGGTTGATTTTAAATACAAACCTCTAACTAGTTTAGTTAGAAACCATATGAATCAGTTTAGAATTAATTATTTAGGGAGAATTTCAAATTTACCCCTATTAACCTATATAAATATCATATTTACCCGTTTAATCTTGATAATATCAAATTTACCCTTCTTAAATTCAAAAATATCAAATAAATACAAATTAATAATTTATCCTAATTAAAACTCTAAAATCATTAGTAATTATCCAAAAATTAGTAGATCAGTAATATACCCTTTTCTCTCTCATAAAGTCATAATAAATACCAATTAACCCATAAACTTTTACATAGACTATAAAATTCATACTTATAAAAGATAAGTCGAAAATCAATAAGTTTCTTCTATAAACTCGATCAAATGAGAAAATTACGAAATTACTCATCCGACACATGCGTATTTAAAAAATAATCACTAAATTTGCGAAAAGTTTTCGTGCCAAATTTTTCGTTGCAAGAATGAAATGAATAGTAAAATGGCGCGAAAACGTGACGCGAGAACATAGCTCAATATGAATTACTCATTTTCGGGGCAAAAATATGTTGCGAGAATTTTTCAAGAGAATGTGGAGTTAAAATAGTGTGGAGCTAGAAACATTTGAACTCTTATGACGAAAAAGATTGCGCGATAACATATTGCGGATTTAATAATTATTTTCGAAATTCAATGTGTGTCAAGGTGCATATTTTTGTGATTTTGGGATGTTTGTCTAAGCTTATTTATTAGAATTAAAAAAATTTGTCCAAACAAACACCCTCGGTCCCTTACGCTCTGTTCTCGACTCTAAAATTAAAGGAAAGGAAAGTAATGTAAAGAAAAGGTAAGTAAAGTAAAGGAAAGTATTTATTTTACTTTACAATCACCCCAAATATGGCCGGATTGTTTTATTGAATAAAATGTATAAATTTTACCTCCTAATCCTTTCCTTTACTTTGCTTTCCTTCCTTAAAAAAAAACTTGAGAACATAACAATTTATTTATTTCTTTTCCTTTACATTCCTTTACCCTCAAAATAAAACTCGAGAACACAGCGTTAGTATCCAACAATAAATAAAATACAAACAAGCATTACACATTTATCCCTCAAACTTCTTTCACACACACTCCTGTTTATTGTTTTTCATGGAGAGACTCCCTGAAACCCTACACCTTGAAATACTTAGTCGACTCAAAGACTCAGCCGACGTAGCTCGCTGCCGAGTCGCTTCAAAATCATTCGACAAAGTCTACCCATTCCTCAGATCAATAAATCTCAAATGCACACTAAAATGGTACCTCGAAACAAGGTCCATCGTTTCAAATCCTCAAAATTTCGACCCCGGCTCGACCGATATTCGGCTGTTTAAGTCGGTTTTTCTTGATATGATACATGATCTAAAATTTGTGGAATCGGTCCGTATTGGCATTGATAGAAAGTTAAAAGCTGAGTTTTGCGACAACGCAGAAAGTTTTGATGATGATTTGCTTCTTCCTGCAGATGAGTTTCTTCTGGAGTGGCTTCCTATTGTTTCGAAAACCTTGAAATCGCTAAAGATTACTAATTTATATGAATACGCTTATCGTAGTTTTTATGAATCTGATGTTTTGGTGCTGGTTTCTGAGTATTGTAAGTTTTTTTTTTTTTTAGTATAATTGAAACTGTCCCACGATAGCGCGGAAATAATAATTATTATGAAAAAATAAATGTGTACGTGTAATACATATATATACGTTTACGTTTATACACATATTGTTTATAGTTATAATAGCATATACACTTTTATCTTTATACATATATTTTGATATTTTGTATTAGGATATTTTAGAATAATAATAAGGTAAATTATAGATCAAATTATGTATTGTAAGAGTGTAATATTTTAGATAAAACTTTGTTGTGTTGTAGCTTATTTTTAACGGAAATACACAATTGTTTTTAAACATTATTATTATATTTTTCTCATATTAATATATTATAAAGATGTGAAATGATTTGGGGAGTGTTTGTTTGACATTATTGCTTATGAGCTTATTTGTTTCGGCTTATTTCTGATAAAGCCATTTTTTCAGCTTATTTATGACTTATGAAATATAAGCCGAAGCTAGATAAACTTATAAGCATGGAAATTAGTTAAAACAAACACCCTGAAAATCAAAACGCAGTTTGAGTTGTTTGAAAATCAAACATTCTATGTGGGAAGCTCATGTTGTTGCGAAATTTATTATATTTGTGATGTGAGATGATAAATTTAAACGCTGTGATTGTAAAATTCGTGTTATTAGGGACGTAAAATGATAAATCGAACATTCTAGTGACCTTTTTCATTAGACTATAAAGTTCGGATTACATCATTCTGTTTTTGGTTTATACAGGTCGTAATCTCGTTGAATTAAAACTAAAGGAAGCATGGTTGTCTCCGGAGAAGTGGAATATAATGCCAAAGCTAGCAAGTTTGACACTTGACAATATACGATATCTTGATAAACACATAAACCACATGAGTAAGTGTTTCCCTAATCTTCAAGTTCTTAATTTGATCAATTTTGGGGGAGAAGGATTTGAACTACTTAAGATCGAGCTTCCTAACCTGAGGACCTGTCACCTGGTAGTAGCATATCCTTTGGATCAATCTTTAACTTTAATCACGCCCAACGTCGTTACATTTAGACTTGAAGGTAGAAAGATCCCTAAACTTCACGTTGAAGCTCCTATGTTGTCTCACTTCCATCTTGCCAGTGGTGAACGTGTAGACGTATTCACACACAAAGAGTTTGAAAATTTGAGAACACTTTTTCTCGAGTCTTCTCGTGTCGACACTTTATTTTTAAAATTCCAGGTTACAAAGATGGTTGAAAATCTGACAGTGAATTCAACAAGTTGGGAAAGTGGACGAGCTAAATGTTCCCAGTTTACCCTAGAAAAAATCTTCACTGTTTTCCCGAACGTGAGCTCTCTTTGTATTAATTCACGTGCTTGGTTTGAATTGGAAACCTGTTGCAATAAACTAGGTTGGGAGGCCTTGGATGGGAGGAAAGGTTTGAAAACCTTTTGTGCTTACTTGTCTCGAGTTGACCCGTCGTTAACTTTCTTGTCCGTAGCTTGTGTGTTGGACCAATGCATTGGCTTGTCAGAGATCTCGTTGCTCATACACAATGATCATGTTGGTGATGTCTCAAAGAGTTTCATGTCTAAGTGCATGGGTAAATGGCCTACATTGAAGTGGAGATGGGGAATTTGGAAATATGGAAAAGAAGATTCTTGGATAACTGATGGTATGTCTCAGTAAACTCCGCAAATCATCGAAGAAGCTGATCATGTCTACGTTTAGTAACTGGTGGAGGAGGGCAAGGAGTGGTTGAAAACTCTTGGATTAGTAAGTCTTTAATTAGTTTTTAGTTTCTCGTAACCGTTCTTTGATTTATGAATCAATTTTAACGGGGATCCGGATATTAGTTTTACTAAATAGTATGCTACTTTTATCTCTACGACTTTTTGAAGCATTGCATTTGCATATGGGTATGTATGTAAATGAAGATGATGATAATATTAGTTCTATTTGGTTATTATTTTTCGTTTATATATCTAGGGATTGAAACATGTGTTTGCGAAGCTTCCGCCAAAGCATACCCTTTGAGCCTTTCTACAGCTTCACCTACATAATTACCCACTTAACTGAAGAAACAATGGAATCAGCACCTATAGAGTAGCGTGGTTTACTCTGTTTGGCAGGTTTCGGTTTGAAAAGATCTTCTAACCGAACGAGTCTTCATAAGAACAAACTATTTTAACTATTTACATTAAAAGTTGAAGCGTGTTTTTAATCCCATCTTTTCCTTGATTGTGCACACATTTGAAGCCGAAATGTTTAAAAATTTGGAAATACTTTTGGTTTAGTCCCTATATATCAACTCCTTACCAGTTACCATCTACGTTCCTGCTTATAAATTTACTAGAAAATATGGCGTTAAAACAAACTATTTTCCTCAACGTGACTTTCTATGTATTATTTCGACTGGTTTTTTGAACTCAGAACCTTCTTTTAGTCTGGTAAATCGGCAAATTCAGTATAAGAGGAAAATAATGTGAATATTTTTCGTTGTCTGAACTGTCAATCTGCCATTGACTATTCCCCTATCGAACTTGTGTTTAAGAAATGCATCGGCTTAGTGTCTTGTTGGATTTTCCTTGTCTCGGCCTTTAGCATCTTGAGTTTGAGCCTCGGGTCCATGTTGTCCTTGTCTCGGCTTTTAGCTTCTTCTTTGGTTAGTTTTTTGCCTTTAGTTGTATTTTCCTTGCTACTACAAGGTACTCTGTTTGGTCTTCTGTAATGGTGGATGTATTAAGCAATTCAAACAAACATGAATTGTTGCCATTGTTTCTTCTTTAATGGCATAGCATAATCTTAACAACATATGTAAAAGAACATCATTAATGGATCTGTTTTATGCTTATCAAACTTTCATTCACATTTTGTGGTTATCAATTTTTGGCTCCCACTTATTTTTATTGAAGGTTTATTTATAATAGGAAATGGTTTAAAAGTGTTTGAATAATTTGGATAGAGATCCTTTCATGTTTCGGTCAAATATAAGAGTCATGTTGTGTTATAAACAAAAGATTCGGGTCCTATAAATTAAGATAAAAATAGGTCCTATAAGTTGACTAAAATATGTTTTTAAAGGAACACGACCTCTTATGATTGATCATAACATGAGAGGATCCAAATCCGATTAATTTTATAGAGCTATTATATGAATATTAAAGTCATCAAAACCCCTCCAAAATATTTTGGTGGGTTTTGTAAGATTTTTGAGAGCCCTTCTTTACTGTGTTCATTAAACGTTTTGAACCGAAAAACGTTCCATCCAAATGAATACGGGTGAAACAGGTGTTGGTAATTCGGATTTGGACTGGATATCGGTTTCAGCCGAATATATTATGTGATTTTCGGATTGAATTTGGCATAATATTTAAATTGGGGCCCGCCCAAAACCATTATATTAATGAAAATTCAATTGAATATTTAATATCAATATTAAAGTTTATTTGTTATATTTATATGTTGAGTGTTCTACAAACTAATGTAACAATAATTGTTTATTTGCTTTCGGTTATATTTCAAATCAAATTGGTGAAGACTTGAATAGATTGTTATTTCGTAAAACGAAAATAAAAGTCGATAGTAAATTATTTATTATAAGATTAATTATTATTTTTCTTTATATATATAATTATGTAATTTATTTATATTGTCAATCATTTAATTTAGTAAAAACAAGGCATACTTATATTTGTATCTAGAAAATATGTATTTGATTACTCAAACTAACCTAACCAAAATAAATTTGATATAATAAAGGCGAAAAACTTTAACCATGATTCTTTTTTATTATGAAAGGCCTTATTTTAAAAGTTCGTTTTAGGTCTCGGGATTGCTTGAGCCGTCCCTACACCCGTGTTGATAATTTGTTTGGTTATACTAGTTATAAGCAGGTATTTAAAACCCTCTAAATTATGAGAGAGAGAGAGTTTCATATCATCGACAATAGAAACAAACTCAATCACGTTTAGCTTAAGTGTTTGATACGTGATAGCGGAAAAGAGAATAATTATATTAATATTTATTCAAAAGAATCATCAATTTTAGAATTGTAAATAATATTACTCCTCTTGATTGCCGTACCCTTTATTTTATTAAAGATTTGGAGTAATATCGATTGTTTTATAATAATTTGTTTATCATTATCATATACTAGCAAAAAACTCTCACGATGCTAAGCGTTAAAATTTTTATGGTCGATAAAAATATACTAAAGTTTATCATATCATTTTTAATATAAGACAATTGACAATAAGTTTTTTATGGTTTAAATTAATTTTCAATATAAATTTTATTTAATATATTTAAAGTTATATTTATTAAAGAAAGTGTTGGGATAATTAATTATCCATATTGTGATTTGATGATACAAATATAATCTGATAACGGTAAAGAAATAGTAGTTTTGGAGTTGATGATTTATATTGAAAAAATGACTAAGTAAAGAAGTTTTTACTCGTGACAGTTAATACTGGTGAGGAGCCACCAGTTAATAATACTGGTGAGAAAGAAGCTAAAACAGATGGTTATTACTGCTCAGTTACTACTGGTGGGAGTTACTACTGCTCAGTTACTACTGGTGGAATTACTACATACTTGGTTACTACTGCAACTCAGTTACTACTGCCCTATCAAGACTTAATACTGATAAGAAGATAAATATTAATTTAGGATAAGATATGATTAGATTTGATTCTTATTTGTAATTATCTTTATCATTATTACAGGGATTTGTTTCCTTAGAATAAGGATTTCTTTCCTTAGAATAGGGATATATTCTAGGAAGGTTACAAAGATATCAATATTTGTAATTATTATTCCTACGAATTAGTAGAAGTTTGTTAGAGTTAAGGTTATAAAACCTTGATGAACTCATGGAGAAAGTAAGACGCGTGAATGCATAAAAAATGCATGGTGATGTAGACCTAGAAAAACTAGGTTAAGCCCCAAGGTCAAGGTGTCCTTGATCCTCATATTGTTGTAAATATGCGTTATAATTCTGATCAAATTATAATTGGGGCGTTGGTGAAAACTGTTTGTGTTCTTGTTATTCATTCTTATTAAAATTCATATACATAAACTGTTATTCACAAAACCTTGTAATATCCAAGTGTTGATCCGCTGCAACTTCTTTGATAGATCTAGATCTACACAATTGTATTTATACAAGTATAGTTCGCCAGATCCTGACAAGTGGTATCAGAGCACATGGTTGCTCTAGATCTAAGATCCACAAGGTTTTAAGGAGAAGAAAGAAGAAGATCTACAAGTTTTGAAAATTAGGGTTTCCAGCCGTCATATTCTTGGCAGCCGCAGTAAAAACGTCATAACTAATTCGTTAGCAGTCGGAATTGGACGAAATTTTATCTGTAGATTCTTCAAACATAAACGCACGTTCTGACCAAAGGAATTTTCGATCTGAGCTTCTGATCGAAAGATATGAATTTTTTAAATCTGCTGCTGTAAGGTTAGATTTATTGTGTTTATGTATAATAAAACGATCGTTGCTTATTCGTTACACATTGGATCTTGGTGAATTTTGGATATGTGCTTAAAGGAATACAGATCTACTTTATGTTAAAATTTGATCATTATTGGATGTTTAGATAGGGAGATGTACAATTTCAAAATCGGATGTTGAATGTTTATTGTTTGCTGAGCGCAGCTGTGGTAAAAAGATCATTGTGTATTCGTTAACCGTTGGATTGTCTTGATTTTTTTTGATATGTTGTTCGAGATACACAGATCTACTTTGGGCTAAAATTTGAGCATGATCGTATGTGTCAATGAAAAGTTACTTAATTTTTAATCTGCTGCAATGTTTTAGCTAGTATTGGGCTTATATTGATGTTGCTGCTACGTTGCTAGTTCTGCAATACACATTTTTCTGTTCGATGGTGAAGTTAGTATTGCTCCTCGTTGTTAATACTGCTTGTTTTGCTCTTCATGGCTACTATAAAGGCGGTATTAATATCTAAATATTCATTTGAGGGGAAGATGTGATCTCATACATGCACCACTTGAGGAAAAGGTTCTTACTTGTGAAACATGATTTAACCTCATGAAAGAAGAACAACTCTCGATTCAAAGAAGAAGGTATACTACTTCAACTTTATTACTACTGCTAGCTTGAGTCTCCATTGTTGAAATTCATTTTTTGGTTGGGTGTGTGCTTTCATGGAGGGTAATTTGAGACATTGGAAAGCTTGGATTAGTAGTTTAATATGGTTCGTAGTTATAAAGAGATGTTCAAAGTGGCATATTTTCAAAGTTCTCCTATTGGATGATGTCAAAAAGGGGAAGATATGATTTAGATGATATGATTTGCAACTTATATGAGGTGTGGTGGCATAGAACAAGAATTGAAGGCTTAAATGTATTAAATGTATCGAAAGTCTACTTACAATAAAAAGTGGCGTGTTTTGATAGAAATATCAACGGTACAAGAAGTATCAACTTGTTCAAAGAGATCTCGGTTGTAGGGGAAGTTTTTCAGTTTATTGTTTGTTATTTTGTCATCATCAAATAGGGGAAGATTGTTGGGATAATTAATTATCCATATTGTGATTTGATGATACAAATATAAACTGATAACGGTAAAGAAATAGTAGTTTTGGAGTTGCTGATTTATATTGAAAAAATGACTAAGTGAAGAAGTTTTTACTGGTGACAGTTAATACTGGTGAGGAGCCACCAGTTAATACTGGTGAGAAAGAAGCTAAAACAGATGGTTATTACTGCCCAGTTACTACTGGTGGGAGTTACTACTGCTCAGTTACTACTGGTGGAATTACTACATACTTGGTTACTACTGCAACTCAGTTACTACTGCCCTATCAAGACTTAATACTGCTGAGAAGATAAAGATTAATTTAGGATAAGATATGATTAGATTTGATTCTTATTTGTAATTATCTTTATCATTATTATAGGGATTTGTTTCCTTTGAATAAGGATTTCTTTCCTTAAAATAGGGATATATTCTAGGAAGGTTACAAAGATATCAATCTTTGTAATTATTATTCCTACGAATTAGTAGGAGTATGTTAGAGTTAAGGTTATAAAACCTTGATGAACTCATAGAGAAAGTAAGACGCGTGAATGCATAAAAAATGCATGGTGATGTAGACCTAGAAAAACTAGGTTAAGCCCCAAGGTCAAGGTGTCCTTGATCCTCATATTGTTGTAAATATGCGTTATAATTCTGATCAAATTATAATTGGGGCGTTGGTGAAAACTGTTTGTGTTCTTGTTATTCATTCTTATTCAAATTCATATACATAAACTGTTATTTACAAAACCTTGTAATATCAAAGTGTTGATCCGCTGCAACTTCTTTGATAGATCTAGATCTACACAATTGAATTTATACAATTATAGTTCGAGAGATCCTGACAGAAAGATATGTTTGACGATTAATGATATTTTAAATGAGTTGGCAAATTCAAAAGTATATTTAAATTATAAATTATGGATATATTATTAATTTGCTTTTTAAAATTTAACTTTAAGAAAATAAATTTAAATACTTTATAGATAGTTATATCAGATAAAATGCACAACTTAACTCGAATTCCTTAAAGAAATGTTCCTTGTACACCCAAAGTTAAAATAGCAATCTTCGCACTTCTATCCTAATCAAATGGATGTTGCGTGTATGGATAATGAAAACAATTGTTCCTACTTTTACCTAAATAAGATCCTTATCCGAAAGGCCTGCAAACATGAAAATTCAAGTTCACGTTGTCCAGTTTTTGCTTCAAAACGCTCCTATTCGGGTTTTTATAACCACTGAAACATACGTATAATTGTTTTGAAAGGATCATGCATATCACGAGTCTTGACCATCATTAAATTGTTCTTATTTAATGATCATTTACACAAATTTGTTTGCATTTTATTACCTATTCTTAATATTTACTTTAGCATTTGCAATTTACTTTCAATTATTTGTATTTTAATTACAACATAAATGTTATTAGACATTAGTTTTCACAAATTGAATATCATTTAGCATCAAACATTTCAACAATTTCTTATCATTTGGCAAAAGTACCAATTCATAACTTTTTCTTTATCAGACGTATTAACCATCTTTCTTTTCTATAAATACATAAAAACAAATATCATAGTATCATACATTTCATATATATATAAAAACAAAACTAAAAGTTACCAAATCATTTTCAAATGTTTATCAAGCTTTCTTCTACTCATAATCACCAAACCATCACCTAACCTCAACAATCACGCCACTACCCATAATAACTACTACAAATAAAATATCTAAACAATATGATGAGTGTTCTCCGGTAGTTGTCAAAGTGGCAAATTAAAGTTGGATAAAACTCACATCAAAGATCGGAGACACTAGGTTCAAATCTTTTTGGGGACATTTACCGGCTGATAGAGCCTTTAGCAAAAAAAAAAAAAAAAAAACAATATGATGAGTATAAAAATTCCACATTATATTTCTCTAAGATTATATTTCTAACATATTTCTTATTACCACCCAAAGGACATAATCATAAATTATCATGATTCACACATATATTACAAGAACGAATGGGAAAAAAATCTTATTTTTGTCTACTATAACTTTTTCGACAATGTAAGAAAGTGCGAGTACCATACTTATGTTTCAAACAATAAATATCAAGGTGAACGTTAATTATCTTTAATATTATCGACATTATTCTTTTCAAAGAAAGCTTGGTTAGATTGGTCATGGAGTAAGTCTTTTTTATATTTTTTGACCAACATTATTCATTTTTCGTTAAATATTGTTGTCATGCTATCAACCTGGTCTAACCGTGATAGAATTCGTGACTTGGTGCTTTGAAAAAATTTCAAAGACTTTCTTTGAGTTGAATAGACTCAACACTTCTTATGTGATTAATTTAGATTGAAATTTATAATTGACAAATGTGTGATCTAACGTCTTCCTTAGACGATGATTATTAAACGTTGATTCATCGGATTAGTTTTGCTTCTTTCATATTTCCTAAACGGCTAAATTGATTCTATAAAATTATAAAGAATACTATTACTTAAGGAGATATTAATTTGCACTTTTGCAAAAGTGTGGGTCGTGCTTGTGTCTAATGATCTTTTTATCTAATAAATGGGAGTTGAGGCTGATGTCATTCAACTGACTTGGCACTCCCTTAGGCAATACACATAGGACAACTTTAAAAAGAATGATGTCATTTGCTTATGTGTAATTTTAATACTTTATCAGTTTTATTTCAAAAATCCAGGAAAGTATTAGCGTGTCTTGGGTTGAGTAAGATTTTGGGAGACTAAATTTTGAAAAGGAGGGATTGGCTGCAAGGAAGCTACTTTTCTTGGGAAAATCCGTCCCTACTTTTCTTGCCAAACATTTCTAAGAAATTTGAATTTGCTCCATCTTTTAATACATTTTGCCTCAACTAGACTCTTCATTTCATCTGCATCTTTCATCTTCATCTTTCTATTCATCAAACCCTAAGTTTGTGGTTTGGAATGAGATTTATCAGGTTCTTCTATTTTACTTCGACTTTTTATGTATGGTTACGATGAGAGTTAGTAACGTTGATTTGGGTAGCTTTGTGGTTTGGAATGAGATTTATCACGTTTGTTTTTTCTTTCTTGCTTAATAACACCTTTTTAAATTCGTTTTTTCTTTAAAATTTGCTATTAATTCATCTGTTTTTGCTTGTGATTTTTGTGTAGATATAACAAAACATGTTATGTAAAATTTCGTGCAAACCATGTAAGTTGTTTATAAGTTTGATTTGGGTAGTTTTGTGATTTTTCAATGGCATGTTTTTTTTAGGATCAAAGAAGGAAGAGAATATGCAGAGTTTGCTCACCAACCAAAAAAACGTTTCACTGATTTTGGTAAAATATTCGGTTTACACAAATTATGTTGCAATAATATTATAATTCGATTTTATTATTTGTTCTCATGCGATTGCTGTCAGGAAGGAGATTGCTGACGAGACAGATCGGGAGACAGGAAAAACTAAACATATTTCAATAGTCCCGAAATAAATCAGTATCTATTCTCCTTATGGTTAGATAAAGATAGCCAGTTCTGTTTATAATGCTTCAATTTTTAATGATTTTCTTACGATAGTCACTTATACATTTTATATTTTTGATAGTTGTGAATTTGACCTTGGTTGACCTTCCCGGTCTAACAAAAGTAGTTCTTGGTAAGTTTAGAGTTCAAGCATTTACAATTCTCATACCTTTTGTTTTGATTTCGTTCATTGTTGTACACATAACTTATCTCTGTAGATGGTCAATCTGACAACACTGTCCATGAAATTGAAGCAATGGTTCGGTCCTTCATTGAGAGGGTAAGTTGTCTTCAAGTATCGTATTATGAGACCAAAAATATGATTACCTTGATGGTTTATTAAAGTTTTTCTATTCGTATTGTGTTGCAGCCAAACTGCATTATTCTGGCAGTCTCCCCTGCCAATCAAGATCTTGCTATTCAAATTTCCGAAGTAGATCCAAGAGGTAAGTAAAACAGTCCTCATACTCATTTAACGAGCTTATTTTTTATTTACTCAGATTTTCTAATTTTCATCCGTGTTGCTCATAATCCTATTAAAAAAATTTATAATCGCTTATATAAATGTACAAGTGAGAGGACTTTTGGCGTTTTGACAAAGCTTGATCTCATGGACCAGGGAACTGATGCAGTTGATGTAAGTTGCTTCTTAACTCTTTACTTCACATTTCGTTAACTATGTTGCATTTTTAGGAAAAAAATCTTCTTTTTTCGTTTTGTAGGTTTTAGAAGGAAGATCTTACAAGCTGCGATATCCTTGGATTGGTGTCGTGAATAGATCTCAAGCTGATATAAACAAAAGTGTTGACATGATTGCCGCTCAGAGGAAAGAACGAGAATACTCTGCTAACAGTCCAGATTACTAGCATCTTGCTAGCAGAATGGGCTCTGAGTATTTAGGAAAAGTTCTTTCCAGGGTAGGCCTAATCCATTTGGAGGATTGTATATGCTTAGTACTTAATATATGTTTACTTTGCTCACTTTATCATAGAATTATTTCAGCATTTGGAATCAGTAATGAAATCCCGGATTCCCGGTCTTCAATCTCTCATCAGTAAAACAATCATTGAGCTTGAAACAGAATTGAGCCGTCTTGGGAATCCCATTGCTATAGATGCTGGAGTAAGCATATCCCTATTTACTTTTTTCTCGGCTCATTATGTATTTCTTAATGTTAAGTTCAAATCGTACAATCTATAATATGGTTTTACTTTCTTTTTTTTTGGCAGGGAAAACTATTGATGATTATGGAAATATGTTGTGCTTTCGATCATATATTTAAAGAACATCTTGATGGCATGTATGTATTCGATAGCTTTCGTGGTTACTTTGACAATTGATGTGGTTACCTTTGTTATTAAATAATGTGCAGACGACGAGGCGGTGACACAGTGTTTGGCGTATTTGATAATCAACTTCCCGCTGCTTTGAAAAGGTTACAGTTTGACAAACAACTGACTATGGAAAATGTGAAAAAGATAATTACAGAAGCCGATGGATATCAACCTCATCTAATGGATCCTGAACAAGGATATCGTCGTCTTATTGAATCTACCTTGGTTACTATCAAAGGTCCTGCGGAGTTAACTGTTGATACGGTATGCATCTAACTTCATGGGGGATTTTAACAATCGTTTAGCAGTTTTAAAATCATGTAGCTATCTTCTTTGATGATTTGAAACACACGGTTGAAATATTATTATGTTATTGGTTTCAGGTTCAAGGAATATTGAAGGATGTTGTCTACAGGTCTGTGGTTAGTGTGTAAACCTTTCTCAACCAGTAAACCGGTCAATAAGTCTTAACAAAATTATAAAGTTTGGACAAAAAGTGTTTTGGGTCAACCCGCCGTGAATTGTTTCAACTGTACATAAAAATACGGTTTTGGCCCGTTACCCAACCCGCCCATTTAACCATTCATATTATCCCAAGACTACGGAATTGCACCTTTTGACTTAAAACATACTTCAAAGAAATGGTTTGGTTTTATATTAAATACCAAAATTACGTTTATGGGTTTTTAAGAAATAAGAAATGGTGTAAATTTTCGTGTGATATCGAAGGAAATTTGTGCACTGTTCATTGGATGGAAACAGTTATTTTCAACTACTGAGTGCATTTGTGTATGTGCTTCGCTTAGAGTGGAGGTTTTGAATGCAGCCAACGAGTCATTAGAGAGGATGAGGGATGCAAGCAAAAGAGCAACTATACAGTTAGTTGATATGGAATGCGGTTACTTGATATATGACTTCTTTCGTAAGCTTCCACAAGATGTCGAGAAGGGTGGAAAACCGACACGAAAACCGACACACTCCATTTTTTTTATAGATACAATGATGCTTATCTTCGTCGAGTTGGTAAGTATAATTATGTAAAGGATTAAATACTTAATTGCATCAAAATATGACATACTTTCATCTATTCAAAATTTACTATACTTTTTATCATTTTATATAACATACTTACAATTTCAGGCATTTGTATGTAACAACTTACACGCTTCTAAAGATTATTAATTCAAATTTACATTTCTCTAACAAAACAAGATCAAATGTGTTGTCTTTTATACAAAACAGGATTAACGTACATGCTTCTAAAGATTATTAATAAAAGTAAGCAACACCGTGTATCACACGGGTGTTAAGCTAGTTATTGTTATATGTTAAAGACCTTTTGATTACCTTGTAATAATTAAAGTTTCAAATAAAATTAAAATATTGATTTTCTTTTAATAGAACTTTATTTTTATTAAGATAATTATTCAGTTAGATATTAGATATTAGATATTTATTCAATTTTTTTTTTTTTTTTTTTTTTAAACGACAATTTTAGTGATTCGGGGCCACATTGATATCCATTTGTGCAGTATGCGACTCACGAACCTTACACCAATTCAAGACCTCCATTTGGAAAGAATAACCTCCTACCAATGAGACACACTCCATTCACAGATATTTATTCAATTAGATATTAGATATTTATTCAATTAGATATTACCAAAATATATGCAACTTGCAATTCCTGATCTTGAGTTTATCTTCCAAGTCATACTCCTCTTGACTTTTAAAGATAGTGTCACTATTGTAGATGCCTCAAAACCATTGCTTAGTTAATGTAATAAAATGTTTATAAATAAATTAAAATGAATATTAAAAAATAACTAGTATTTGTTATGATCATTTACTATTTTATACTTTTTTTCCACATCATTCACTAAACATTTACAATTCATTCATTATATTTGTTCAATATAATGTAGATTATCCTTAAAAGAAATTACGATTCACATTTATAAGTAAGTCTTCGAATCCAAAACGTATAGTTTAGAGGTTGGAATTATAATCCATTGCATCTATCTCTTATGTAGATGCTACATACATTATTGATTCACATCATAGTAGTCCTTTAGTAAGTCACCAAAGCTAAGACGTGAGGCTCCCACTTTCCTTTAAAAGAAAAGGAATGAATATATTTAAAGGACTACTAAACTTGATTTTTAAATATATATTAGTTAAAGGACTACGAAACTTGATTTTTTAAAATTTTAAGTATATATATGACAACTTGACAAGTGTTTTATAAAGTTATTTGAAATATTTTAATAATTAATTAATTAAAATGATACTTTAGTAATTTTATAATACTTAAATTTTTAACTGTTATATCCAAATTTTTATAATATATATAGATATACTTTTTAGTCATTTGAAAATTTTAATCTCCAACTCCATCTATTTTCAAAATACATTTACGAAAAATAAAAATTTCAACTTTCGACTCTAAATATAAGCTCAAATTTTTAGCTTAAACAAAAACTAATAGTTTTAACTAGAAACTAGTTTTATCAAACATATCCATACAAACTATTTTAATCAAACATATCCAATGTATTTTCCAAAAATGTGTCAATAATCGGAATCCCATAGTAAATCGTGCACGGTACGTGGCACCATACAATATTTACTACATACGTGCCACCCCACCACTACCCCACCTATCACTCCCGTTTCCAAAACGCCTCCATTCCTTGTCGTTTTCACCCACCCTAGAATCCTCTCCTTTAATTAAAAAATATAATAATTAAATCATTTCTTCCTTTAAATAGCTCCCTCGAGTGAAGCTAGGTTTGCCAATTTAGAAACCTAAACCCACTCTTTAAAAATTCTCTCTCTTCAGTATCCAAATATGGTAAACCCGACCCGAAGAACAACCGGACCGGTCCTCAGATCTCAGTCACCTTCTGGAAGATTCGCTTCCTCTAGCTCCACTTTCACCTCCGCAACGACGTCGTTTTTCCAAAACCGATCCGCGTCACCTACACGCGTTAACCTCCACAGTCCGTCAAACTCACTCTCATCCGTCAGATTCTCCCTGGAAAACCGATCGAATTCTCCAAACCGTTCGATCAACAATCAAACTCCCAAAAAACAGTTACAAGCACCGAAACGAATGTGTATGTGTTCACCTACTTCTCATCCAGGTTCGTTTCGTTGCAGTTTGCACAAGAATTTGAATACTCATAATAATACGGTGTCGTATCCTTCGAATCGGCTTAATGCGCGTAGATCAGCTATGACGAATTCGTTAGTGAGAATTGGAACAGTTGAGGGCGGTGATTTGGTGAAACGAGCGTTGTCGGCTTTGATACGTCCGTCGTCGCATCAACAACGACGACGGACGTCGTTTCAACCGACTTTAAGCCGGTTATCGGTTATGAGCAAAGCAAGTGATATGTGAAAATCAGATCGAACGGTTGGACGGATAGTTTTTTTTTATAATTCCGATTACCGAATGAAATAGTAGACTATCTACTGTGTGTCTGTATATATACTTATAGATGAAATTATATAAAATCCGAAGCAGCTTCAAGTCTTTTTAAAGTTGAAACTAAATCTGAATAGTTAATAACTAGATTTGACTTGACTAATTCCACAATTCCGTTGCAAATTATCAGTTAGTACTATCGTTGATCGTTCCGTTAACTTCTTTGATATTCCGTTTCGTGTCGTTAGTTTTCCGTTAAGTCCGTTAGTTTTCCGTCCGTTCAATCGTGTCGTTAGTTTTCCGTCCGTTAATGGTGTTTCGGTTATACGTAACGTCGTCGTTTTGGTGGTAAGATTAGTTTAATTTGATTATTATTATATAAGTTTTTATTAACTATTTTGTGATATTTATTTTACAGGTTATTTATTTCTGGAGATCGATCATTTACGTTGGGAGGTAGATCTGGAAATAATTATCCTTGCAAAATTACGGTAAAAGTAAAAAATGTAATCCATAGTATTGTATATGTGGGGCCCAAAGGTGGTAAAATTGTTGAGGATTTTGACTTTTATATTCAACTATTGCCTATGCATTTTGGGAGGATTTGACCCGGTAAGTCGGTAACAGCTCATGGATTAGTATCTATCGACTGCAGTTGGATGGGACCCACAACAGAGAAAAATGTTAAAAGAAAACCATCTCGTTGAACTAACATAAGAGTATAAAATAAATTAAATGATTATTTATGGAATCTAAAATATGATTAGAAACAATAAGATGAGGTGATATATGTTAGTAAGAAATTAGTTGGAATAAGACGTGTTTGAACAAATTGCATTATTTAAAGAGTTAAGTAGTGTAGCATATTGAGGGACAGTTTGTTTGGGATTTGGAAAGGGTAAGATGATTTAAGAAAAGAAGCTAGTTTCGTTCTTTATTTTTTGGGGTTGTCTCCGAGAATTAAAGACTCGGACTATAGATTATGGATTTGGACTCGGTTCGGGTTCGAGCGTTTGATAAGTTTATGAAAAGCTCGGACCTCAGACTCGAACCGATTAGAAAAATAGCTGAGAATCGGGCAAAATCAAGGACACGGTTCGTAGTCCTAGCTTTTCATGAACTTATCAAAAGCTCGGACCACGTACCGAGTCCAGATCCATAGGCGTAGTCCGAGTTTTTTATGTTTGCAAACAACCCCTTAATATTTCAGCTATCACAATAATAATAATTATAATTATAATTATATCGGTTTTGATATTTATTTTTAGGACAACAAATAAAATCAATCAAGATAATTAAAATTTATTTAATGAATATCATTATTATTATATTTATAAGAAATTATAACTCAGTTTTATTTATAATCAATAAAAAATATAATATGATAATATTTATAAGAAATTATAATAAGTGTTTATTATTTATATTTATTTATTTTATTTATTACATAGTAATAATAACAATAATAAAAATAAAAGGATTGAGGATGTGACCCATACAGACAATTAAAGTATCTTATCTGCAACCTAGGGGTGGTATGGTCTAAAGGATATAGAGATAAGATTATGTATGTATGTCCCATATAATAAAATGTCATCCTATATAGTTGACATCCTATTTAATAATGGCCACTCACAATACACTTTTTCTAGTTTAAAAAGTAGAAAATAGAAAAGTTTAAAATGTTAAGAAGGTTGATGATTTCTTTTTTAAAATTTAAATGTTATGAAGGGTTGATTATTTCTTCTTTAGGCTTACTAGAAGTCTGAGTAGGATTCATAAGGTCATGAGGATTTCGATTTGGTTTATAAAATTTTATGATTTTACTAAGAAAAAACAAGTCGATCACAAGTAGGATTCGTTTAACCAATAAGATGATAAGATCCCGATCTATTTTTAATAAGACTTTTCTGTATAAATGTCATGATATTGGGGACACAATGTATAATTGTTACTAACGTTCGGATAATGTTAAGCAAGATAGACTCATTTATTTACTTAATATTGTACCCCTTATACCAATCTTTCTCTTTGAATCCAACATTTGTATATGAGCGGAAATCACATACAATAGACGTAAATAGGAAAGCATCAATACAAGAATAATAAGAAGATGAATATAGTCGAAAGATTACTTGTATTAATAAACTGAAATCAATTACAATACAATTAATCAAACAACTAATTCAGTTTAAGTTTTTACAAGGTAGAATCTCTTTCTCTATCACAAAACTCACAACTAGTTTCATGCTTTCTCTTCAAGTGGCAGAGAGACATACAAATGAGCTCTCACACTTCAAGTGTTTATAGACAAACATACTCGTTAAGAAACTAGGTCTAACGAAACTGCTTAATTTCGTTAGAAGGAACACATCTAACGAAACTACCGAGGTGTTGTCCCACTCTACTTGATTGTGTTTACAACTCGATTTAGTTTACAACACGTCACATATACAAGCTACTTGACAACTTCATACACTAACAAATATCAAACATGTATATAAATAAATATAATGATAAAAGTAAAAGTGATTTGTATAGCATTTTAGGATGAGTTGATAAGATATATAGTAGTGTAATATTTGAATTTTATATCCACTTGGGGGGAAGCGTAACGTATGGTGTTGTTTCTTGCCTGCATATATTGAAATTATGAAATTTGTCATTTCTAGTGTGGACCACAAAGCCACTTGATATTATGGATAAGAGTTTGAAAATTAAAAGTGAAAGATCGATGTTGCTTTTTCTCTTTTATGTTCATCAATATAGGACATACTATTCTTCTTTTATCTTCTATTATAACCTTTTTATTTTCTGTCTTTTTACTAGCATAATGTGTAATACTTTGAAGTAATCTTTACCATTTAGAAATCACCCTCTTCTGTCTAGTCATATTGTAAGTTGGAATAGAATAAAGTTATAAGAATTTGTTGGTCATATTCGTTAGATTTTGATTTGGATCCAAATATTTTTAAGTCGCGAAATTATTTAAGAACAAATATCTAATGATGAAAACACTCAAATAGCCAAATGTTTGATATTATTAAGCTCGCGTAATGTTGTACAATACGAATAATATCAAAAACACTTGATTACAAAGACTTTAGACCGTCAAGACAAGTGTTGCGCAACTTTAGCTCCAAGTGGCATAACTCTTTGTTTCTCTCTCTAGACGGGTGCATTTATGACCAGTAGTTGGGGTATTTATATGTGACATAAAACCTTAATTTTTTACGCAACCGCAACACTTTAGACAAGTGTTGCGCTATGAAACACAAGTATTGCGCAACAGTCATACAATGCACGAACCACTTTACAACTAGATCTATATACATTTTAAACTTAACGACATATTTCTAGACTAAGTACAAGGACAATCAATAGGCGAATATGCTCTAATAGACTCCCCCTTTGATGTAGTTGTACTTTCGACGAAAATTCTGATGTCGTGAGATCAAGAGCCGATTCTTTAACTTCATTCTTTGAGAAGTCTTGGTCTTCAAGTCTGTAATCGACGTGACTTGAATCTCTTGAACTCTGATTCTTCATCTTCAAGCAACACGGCTCCATGAAGGTCGGTTTCGGGTCTCTTACTTCCAGTAAGTGTTAAACTCTTCGAGATCCAGTTATTTAAACTCTATAAACCTGACTTTACAGAGAAAAATACTTTTCAAACACATGTTTTGTTCTTTAAACTGATAAAATATTTTAGTTTTTTAGGAAACATGTGATAAAACCTTATAATCTTAACCGATGTGTGACAACGAAGAAAATAAACATATAAATAAAATCTTTTTGGATTTTTTTGGTTGTTTTTCTTTACCTAGAAATGTAAAATCTTTTTGTGATTTTCATCTATAAGATATATATATATATATATATATATATATATACTACTTTAGCAACCTAAAACGTCAAATCTTTTTTGAAAGGAAATTGTTTGCTTTTAGAATCATATCGCTAGAAGTAGAGTCATACGAATCGGGCGATTATTAGTATATTTTCCTCTTAAGTACAACGTCGATACTATAGAAGCAATGTTTCGATTATTTATATACATTTGTTTATTTGGTGTCCCACTTATATTTACACTTTGCTAATCCCGAACTTTCCCCAAAGTGTCATCGAACTCTTAGTAACTTGCTGGAAAATGTCACTTTATTACTAATTTTATTAACTAAACTGGAAAACTGGATCGTGTCGAATATTGATGATATGCACACTCTTTAGAGTACGTATATAACCGTTTAGATATATATAAGCTTTGCTTGAACCCAGTTATACACTGTGCCCCTAATATCACGATATTTCTTCGAAAACTAATATACAATACATATAGTATTTATTCATTTATTTATTCATTTATTTATGAGGTATTTATGACACTAATTCCTCCCCCTTTCTTTGCCTTTTATCAAGTCAGCATCAAGGGTTACAAAATTTTAGACTTTTACCGGCTCACACCTTGTATTTGCCTTTTATCAAGTCAACATCAAAGGTTAGAGTCTTTATTCGACTTTATTAAGAGTTGCAATGTTTTATTCTCACTTTTTCTTATTACTCTCTTATTTTTTACCTCATAGATGTAAGTATATAATCCTATTGGTGAAAAATCCCATTGACTGAAAGAACTCGACTTATTGAATTGAAGAGAAAAAAAAACCGTATGAACCATTATAAACAGTTTTAGAAAATTGTTTAGATGATATTTGTCGTACCTACTAATACATCGAACAAAAACTTATGACCCTGATTTTCGGAGAAATCTTAAATCTAAAGATGTACTATCATTTCTTAAGATTTTCACAATAAGCTTTGCTTGAACCCAGTTATACACTGTGCCCCCAATATCACGATATTTCTTCGAAAACTAATATACAATACATATAGTATTTATTCATTTATTTATTCATTTATTTATTCATTTATTTATGAGGTATTTATGACACTAATTCCTCCCCCTTTCTTTGCCTTTTATCAAGTCAGCATCAAGGGTTACAAAATTTTAGACTTTTACCGGCTCACACCTTGTATTTGCCTTTTATCAAGTCAACATCAAAGGTTAGAGTCTTTATTCGACTTTATTAAGAGTTGCAATGTTTTTGTTAGTGCAAGAATTGTAGTGACTGGATGTTCTATTACGTTTTGGTTATTTAGTATAGTATTAGCCTGTATATAGTTAGACTAGTGGGCTGCTCACGGACTTGCATGTCCGTGAGGCCAAATATAGTCCAAGCCCAAACTGCTGAATATGTTACTCTATAAATAGAGGTGTTCAGAGCAGTTTAGGGTTGTTGGTTTTGATAGAAGAATTCGTGTTTAGCTTTTGGATTGTAACAGCGATTGTTAATCAGAAGCTTTAGAATTCGGTAATTGTGTTTATGCGTATATTGCATTCGATTATTACTTGTGTGTTTATTGATTACGAGATTCCGCATCGTATTTAGTATAGTTTAATCCTGTAGATCGGACCACTGGGACCTATAATTGGTATCAGAGCAAACGCTTTGTTTGCTCTCATCGAGATTTGGTTCAGGGTTAAATTCAGGTTTTAATCGAGTCTGGAAATTTAGTGTTCTTAGCGATTTTGAGTTATTAGGGTTTCTGAACATATTCGGCGACGATTAGGGTTTCTGAACATCCTCGGCGGCAATTAGGGTTTCTGGATGTCTTCGTGGATTTAATATCTTCGTGAGCTTAGTTCGTGAACTTTCTTCGTGGGCTTAGTTTGTGGATCTTCGTGGATACTTCTTCGTGGATACTTCTTCGTGGATTACTTCTTCGTGGATACTTCTTCGTGGATTACTTCTTCGTGGATTACTTCTTCGTGGATTACTTCTTCGTGGATTACTTCTTCGTGGATACTTCTTCGTGGATACTTCTTCGTGGATTTTCGTGAACATCTTCGACGAACAACATCTTCGTAATTGAGAACCCTTCTTCGACGAACAACATCTTCGTGATTGAGACCCCTTCTTCGACGAACAACATCTTCGCTACCCATCTTCGTATACTTCTTCGTGTGTTTAAACATCTTCGTGAACTTGCTCGTTGCATAACATCTTCGTGCACTTCTTCGCTGCAATGGATTCTAAGCAATCCGTTAACGTCCCTCCAAAGTTACTTAACTCCGCACAATATTTTGAATGGACTGAACTATTTGAACAATTCTGTCGTTACAACGATGTGCAAATGTGGGTATGCATTAATGAAGTCTATGAGCATCCGCGTCAAACTATAGATGGCACAACTGCAAAAATTCCCATCAATAAAATGTCACCTGAATATCGACGAGAATATGACTCTGAAAACAGAGCAATAGCAAGTCTAAAGATGGCTTTGCCAGTTGACATGCAGCATCTCTTCAAGAATCTGGATGCCAAGAATAAAACTTCTCATGATTTCTGGAAAGCAATTGAAAAACAATATGCCGGAACCCCGGCTCAGCAAAAGAGTCGAGCAAATATACTTAAACGACAATTCAATACTTTCCGATCAGGAGTCAATGAACCATTTGAAGATACTGTAACCAGATACTTCAATCTTCTTGCAGAACTCGCTAGATATAAAATCGATGTAGAAAGTGAAAAGGTTGAGCGATTCTTGGATGCATTGCCTAAGCGTTGGGAAATTTACGTAAACCTCATAAAAGATGAAATCGACAAAAACGAAGTTATTACTCTAGAAGCAGTGCTGGAACGATTCAGAGGTTATGAGTTGACACGTTTCACAACAAACATGATTACAGATCAAACACCCTACGGGAAAACCTCAGAATCAAACACCTCCGAAAATGCCACTGCTTTCGTTACAGATAAGGACTCACCGCTCTCTGAAACACTTTCTGGCACTCGACCCACCATGGCAACACCAGCTGTTCCCGCCACACATCAGAAAATTCCAATGAGTGTTAAATCTGCAGAGGAAAGTCTCGAAATATTATCATGCTTTTTGACTGCCTATGGAAATCAGGTACAAGGAAAAATTGCCGATCCAGGACTATGGGATGAGGATTTTAGTCAAGTTGATCAGGATGATCTTGAGGAAATGGATTTACAATGGCAGACAGCCATGATTACCAATAGAATAAAGAGATTCATGGCAAGAACAGGACGCAGCTTAAGAACAGGAAAGGCAGGCTTCGATAAATCAAAGGTACGATGTTACAACTGTCAACAACCCGATCACTTTGCAAGAGAATGTCAACAGCCTAAGGTTGAACGCACTCCAAATCAAGACAAAGGTGGCTCTTCTCAAACCGCTCAACCACAGCGTAGCTTAGCTTCACAGGCTATGATCGTTCAACACGATGATCACACATATGACTGGACAATATGTACCAATCAGGCACTCATGGCTTCTGTTGAAGAGATTCACAGTGAAACAAGTGACACGGGTTCCGATAATGACGCAAGTTCCAGTTCTGATAACGACACAAGCTCTAATGAAGACGATCAAGATGGTAAAGACACTGAGGACGAGAAAACACCATGCAATTGTACAGTGGATATGTCTAACGACAACTTTGTTGCAAAAATGGCTGGTCTTCAAACCGAGAAGTCTAAGGTACTTCTTGACCTTGCATCTGTTAAAGAATTGTGCAAATCTTTCATTGTCTTAACTCTTGAACATGACAAATGGTTTAATTCAGTATCCAGTTTGGAAACACAGAAAACCAAACTTGAAAAAGAAGTTGCAGTCCAGGTTTTCTTAAAAGATGATTACATTAGAAAATTTAAACAAACTGAAAAAACAAGAGTTCAACTTTTAGCAGATGATTACATTAGATTTTCAGGATGTTTTCGCTCCAGTCGCTCGCCTCGAGGCTGTCCGTCTTTTCTTAGCTTATGCCTCTTACATGGGATTTACAGTTTACCAACTCGACGTTAAAAGTGCTTTCCTTTATGGAAAAATCGACGACACCGTCTATGTTCAACAACCCCCTGGCTTCGAAGACCCACAACACCCTGACAAGGTTTACAAGCTCAACAAAGCTTTATACGGTCTTCATCAAGCTCCACGGCTGTGGTACGAAACATTGTCAACTTTTCTCTTAGAATCCGGTTTCAAGAGAGGTTGTATCGATAGCACTCTGTTTATCAAAGATTCATCCAAGGCTAAACTTTTGGTTCAAGTCTACGTGGATGATATTATTTTCTGTTCCACTGATACCCAAATGTGTAAGGACTTCGAAAAGCTCATGAAAGACAAATTCGAGATGAGCGCGATGGGCGAACTCAAATTATTTCTAGGGCTACAGGTCGAGCAACTACCAGACGGAATGTTTGTTCATCAATCGAACTATGTCACTGAAATGCTGAAGAAATTCAACATGACCGATGCCAAGCCAATTGCTACTCCTATTTCTCAGCAGCACAATCTTGAACCAAACGCACAAAACGATCCTGATATGGATCCCACTGTTTATCGCGGCATTATAGGTTCTTTAATGTATCTTACTGCCTCTCGTCCTGACATAATGTTTGCTGTATGTTTATGTGCCAGGTTTCAAGCTTGTCCTAAGATGTCTCATCACTCTGCTGTAAAGAGGATTCTTCGCTACCTTAAAGGCCGACCGCGGCTGGGTCTCTGGTATTCCAAAGGAAGCGACCTCTTTCTCGAAGCATTCACCGACTCGGATCTGGGTGGATGCAATATCGATCGAAAGTCAACCTCCGGTGGTTGTCAATTTTTGGGAGGACGCCTTGTGTCTTGGCAATGCAAGAAACAGACAACCGTCTCTGTCTCATCCTGTGAAGCTGAATACATCGCTGCGGGTAGCTGTGTCTCACAGGTTCTCTGGATACAACAACAGATGCTGGATTACGGTCTATTCTATACCTCTACTCCTATTAATATAGATAATGAGGCTGCCGTTTCCGTTATTAAAAATCCTGTTAAACATAGCAAAACCCGTCATATTGATTTTAAGCACCACTTTATCAGAGACTATTTTGAAAAGAAACTCATCGATATCGTTCGTGTCTCTTCCGAAAACAACTTGGCCGACCTCTTCACTAAATCATTTGATAAATCTCGTTTCGAGTCACTTGTTCACCGTATTGGACTTCGCAACTTAGAGTAACCAACGTTTTCCTTAAAAAAAAAAAAAAAAAAAAAAAAATTAGAGTAATTTAGTTAGAATTTTAAATTCGAGATGAAGATAACTTTTGCTTATGACTCTTAGTCTTAGATCGGGTTTTTGCCGCTTGCTGTATAATTCTTCAAAGTATTTAGTTTAAATTCCAGTGTCTTGTTGTCACACCCCGCATAGAAATGGCGGAACCGAGGTGCGCAGTGTATACGGTATCAGAGATTCAAGGTTACATAACATAAGTAAACAATACATCATCAACATAGATAAAAGAGTTTGAAAGAGAATACTTAATACAATCATCCGAATAATATCAAAATACGGCTACAGCGTTGGGATACTAAGGAATTAAATACAGCAAAATAAATCCACGCAAAAGATCCACGTAGCCAAAAGCATAGCAACAAAAAGGTGTAACCTCAAATCCCTGAAAAGCGTTAAAATACGACGTCAACATAAAGTTGGTGAATTATTCGCAATAGTAGTTGAAAACATAATAGTAAAAAAAAAGGTTTTCAATAGCTTTTGACCCAAAAGTGATACGGTTTGAAGATAAGTCATTTGAAAATGATGTTTTGAAATATGCGTGAAGTATACGAAACCTTTTGATAAAATACTCATACTTGTACATAAAATACCATAATCATTTCATAAAAATACCATACTTAGTTCATAAAAGAATACCAGACTCGGTTCATAAAATAATACCATACTCAGTTCGGAAATGATACCATACTCCGTTCATAAATAATACCATACTGGATAGAATAATAATAGCCTTTGGTAAATACGATACACCTGATCCTCAACAATAATAATGGCAACTAACCCCACCTAGTGCATTACGCTAGGTTGTCCTCGATAATAATACTCGGTCATAACATCACTAACACGGACAGGGCTCCTCCCTTATCATAATAACGTATTAGGATGAGGGTTTGTAAGACCCATATAGCGCTATATATACTTCCGACGGCAAAAGCTAACAGGTGTGTATACGGGGCCTCGTTCTACCACAAAGGCGGAACGAGTTGGGTAATGCTAACCTAAGGCATCCATATCCAAAATACATACCATAATACATAGACATATTACATACATACCATAAAAATATATTTGTTTAACGCTAATCATGCCCAAAAATGTAAAAGAAGTAAAAAGGGCAACGAATAACTCACAGATAGCAAAGCAATCCAAATCTTTATATGTGTCGGGAAATACAATAATACCGTCAAGCTTCAATGTCTAAGTGCCCTATACATCACGTAAATAAAACATGTCTAAGTATCTCTAAGTCTAGTAGGGTTATGCCTTAATGATTAACGTTTTATACGGGTTTTAAAATAAGCAAAGGAATATCGATATAACGGAATACAAACGTTTTCGGAAAGTCAACGGACTAGATATGTGTTCTTCATACTTACGTGCACTACAAGTCACGTAAGTATCAAGTCACGTGATAAACAAGAGTTACGTGACATTATGAGTAAATTACGTGAATCTCAAGCAAGACTTACGTGATATGAACCATAATTACGCGATCAAAAATACATAATTACGTGACATACAACATGAATTACGTGCATGGGAGTTTGGTTACGTGCGAAATAAACAAGTTACGTGAGCCTGAAAGGAATTACGTGACCATAATCTGAATTACGTGACAATAAGTCACTTACGCGAACGTAATTTGGCACTTACGTGAACGTAACATGGAATCAATCAATTACGTGAACGAAATAGCATATTTACGTGAACATTAGAGGAGTATTACGTGAACGTAATAGCCTTATTACGTGAGCGTAATATGGGTTACGTGAGCGTAAGTCTATTACGTGACATACGTGATTTTGACGAAAATGGAAATCGGAAATCGGTTTTTCTGAGTATTCTAAGTGTCCATATGATCTATAATTGATAACCTATGTCCAGAATACTATAACATACAATAATCTTAAATAAAATCTCGATTTTGATGGTTGAAAATGGTATTTACGTGTTTGGATAAAAATGGGATAAAGTTTAAAAACAAAATAGAGAAATACTTACTTGATCGTAACGAATTTCGGAGGATAGATAGAGGTGATGATGGGGATCAATAATCCGGTCTCGGATCTAAAATCGGACGGTCGGATCGCCGGAAAAGCTAGAGAGAAGGTGGAGGTGTTTGTGTGTGTTTTTAGAGAGAGAGAGAGTGTGTATGTGTTTTCTTGGAAAGGAAGGGAAATAGGATAAAGACAAAATAATGGTTAGAGATAAGACAAAAGGTTGGTGGGGGATGATTTGTGTAATAAAAATTCGACATATGACTAAAATTGTAATAGATTCTCCCGCGTAGGACTAGTTTTGTAATAAAATTTCCGAAAAGACTAAAAATGAAATATTTTTAAACGTTAATCTTAATCATATAATTAAGGCATAATTCCCCTAAACTTATCATAAGAGCATACTAGACTTATACTAAAGGCACTTAAGACTATACGTTCCCGACATAAAGATCCGAATTACACGCTATATTCCCGATAAACGCAAATACGCATAAAATACAAATACGATATTCATAAAATACGAATACGATAAACATAAAAGAAATACAATAGGGTCAAAACACGAATATAAATAAATAAAACGAATACGAGGCGATAGAATAATACCGTGAAATTCGCGAATGTCACAGTCTCCCCAAGTAAAAAGAATTTCGTCCTCGAAATTATCACTGGGTACTACTTCCGGGAGAAAGGTGAGGATACTTCCGCAGAATTTCATCTTCGCGTTCCCATGTGAACTCGGCACCAAAACGGGAATTCCAGCGAACTTTGACAATCGGGATCTTGCTTCGTCGCAGACGCTTAACATCCTTATCAACGATCTCGATCGGTTCCTCAACGAAGTGAAGTTTATCGTCAATCTGGAGTTGCTCAAGCGGAACTAATAACGTCTCGTCAGCCAGGCATTTCTTCAACTGAGATACATGAAATACATAATGTACGCTGCTCAGTTCTGCCGGCAAATCTAGTGCAAACGTACGAATCTCTCTATCGGATAACTCCCACGAATCGGTAGGAAATGAGTAGACTTCGACAATCGATCACTAATAACCCAGATACTGTCATAACCGCTCGAAGATCTCGGAAGCTTCATAACGAAATCCAAAGAAATACGCTCCCAATTCCACTCGGGAAATCTTCGGTTGTTGGAGTAGTCCAGACGGTTTCTGATACTCAATCTTCACTTTCGAACAAGTCAAACGTCGGCTAACATACTCGGCGATTTCACGCTTCATACCCGGCCACCAATAAAAATCCTTCAAGTCATGATATCTCTTGTCGGAACCCGGATGAATGGATTAATTAGACTTATGGGCTTCGTCCAGAATCAACTGACGGGTACTAATCGGAACCCAAATACGCTCGAGATAATACAGAACTCCATCCTCCTTTGGTTCTAGTTCCAACGCCAACTTATACAATCTTTCCTCTTTAACACGGTCTTCAGTCATAATACCCTCTGGTGCTTGAATAATCCGAGCCTTCAAGCTCGTCTGAATAGATATCACCATAGAACGAATACGGACTGGTTTGACTGTTTCCTTACGACTTAGTGCATCAGCCACAACGTTCGCCTTACCAGGGTGGTAGCGAATGTCGCAATCATAGTCGTTTAAATAACTCAACCCAGCGCAGTTGTCTCATGTTCAACATCTTCTGATCGAAAATGTGTTGAAGACTCTTGTGGTCGGTAAATACAGTACACTCGGTCCCATACAGATAATGTCTCCAAATCTTCAACGCAAGACGACAGCTCCCAACTCTAGATCATGTGTCGTGCAATTCTGCTCATGGATTTTCAACCGACGCGAAGCGTAAGCTATAACTTTACCATTCTGCATAAGCACACAACCCAGACCTTTGTGCGAAGCGTCGCAATAAACCACAAAATTCTCGGAACCAACTGGCAGACTAAGAATAGGAGCGTCGCACAACCGCTGCTTCAGTATCTGAAAGGCTTTCTTCTGATCGGAACGAATGGTTCACTCTTCTGTGTCAACTCTGTCATAGGTGAAGCGATCTTGGAGAAGTTCTCGATGAATCGACGATAATACCCAACAAGACCCAAAAACGAACGGATTTCGGTCGGTGACTTTGGTGCAACTCCGCCTTTTACAGCTTCAATCTTAGCAGGATCAACGTGAATACCCTTCGCGCTAACCGCGTGGCCAAGAAATTGAACTTCGGATAACCAGAACTCGCACTTAGAGAATTTCGCATACAACTTCTCTCTTCGAAGCACTTCTAGAACAAGACGCAAATGCTCTTCATGTTCCTTGCGACTTCGGGAATAGATAAGAATGTCGTCGATGAATACGATAACGAATTTGTCAAGATACGGACGACAAATACGGTTCATTAGATCCATGAATGTTGCAGGGGCGTTTGTTAGACCAAACGGCATCACCATGAACTCATAATGACCATATCGAGTACGAAAAGCGGTTTTTGGTATATCATCTTCTTGAACTCTCAGTTGACGATAACCAGAGCGAAGATCGATCTTAGAGAAATAGAAAGAACCCTGAAGTTGATCAAATAAGTCATCAATACGAGGAAGGGGATAACGGTTCTTCACAGTCAACTTGTTAACTCCCGATAATCAATACATAAACGCATGGAGCCATCCTTCTTCTTAACAAGGAAGACAGGAGCACCCCACGGGGAGAAACTAGGACGGATAAAACCCTTATCGACCAGTTCCTGAAATTGTTTCGATAACTCGAGCATCTCGGAAGAACGATACGGAGCTTTAGCAACAGGTGCAGCTCCAGGAATAAGATCAATACGAAAAATCGGTTTGTCTCTGGGGAGGGACTCCAGGTAAAACGTCGGGAAAAACGTCAGAATACTCGCGAACAATCGGTACACCATCAATCTTTATCGCAGAATCTTTCTTCACCAAATGAGCGAGATATAAGAAACAACCTTAGCGGACATACTCGCGAACTTTCAGACAAGAAATAACTTTAAGGTGTTTCCCGACCTTGTCTCCGTGTACAATCAACTGATCTCCATCCGGTTTCTGAATACATATAAGCTTCTCATAACAGACTATTTCTCTCTTATGCTTCGCTAACCAATCCATACTGACTACGACGTCGAAACTACCGAGTTTCATAGGAATAAGGTCGATGGAAAAAGGAATATCGGTTAAAACGAGGGGAATATCGCGAATAACTTCTCTAACACAGGCACATCTACCATCGGCTATTTCTACATCATACGCAGGCTCTAAAGACTAGAGGCACGGTTTACTAAGGGACGAAAGTCACTAGAAATAAAGCTTCTATCGGCATCCGAATCAAAATAGAATAAAAGCAGAATAATCATAGACAAGAAATGTACCAGTGACTACGGTAGGATCCTGATGAGCTTCGGAAGATTCCATGGCGAAAGCTCGGCTCTTAGCAGGATTCCCTCTCGCACTAGTACCAGCACCAGGAGTAGGAAGGGAAGTAGATGATACAAGCTTGGGACACTGATAACGAAGGTGACCCATTTCTCCACATTCAAAACATGCTCCGGTAGCTTTTCTACAATACTGCTCCGTGTGGCCTAGCTTCTTGCAGTGTTCACATACCCAACACGCCACATTCGTCGCATGCGCACTGCCGCGTGTATCACACTTAGGGCGCACGCCCTGATAATCAGCTCCAGAACTCGTCAACGCATATACTTGAGAAGCTTTAGGTCTCTGATCATGACTACGGCTTCTCTTCCCAAAAATGCCCATAGCTCTTCTTTCAGATTTTCCAAAATCTCTTCGGCTCACAGCTGGCTGGAGAGTACCACCACGGATCGCACTAGCGGTCAGCCGACCAGCAATACCAACTGCACTCTGAAGAGTACTCGGGAGGCGAGAAATATTGTGGTCTCTCATAGCCTGAGGCAATCCTTGAGTGAAGCGCTCGATTCTTTCCGTCTCCGTACGGACCAACCGAGGAGCCAAAACACACAAGTCATAGAACCTGTTCACATACCCGCGGAAGTCAGTACCTTGCATAGTTAAGTTCCACAACTCGTTCTCCAACCTCTGCGTCTCAGGTGACGGCACATACTCCTTTTTCATAATAATCTTCAAACTTT
>CAJVGC010000582.1:62818337-62835371 GCA_910822075.1 Senecio squalidus
AAATTTAAGCATTATAAAATTACTAAACTACCATTTTAATTAATTAATTATTAAAATATTTCAAATAACTTTATAACAAACCTGTTATATATATACTTAAAATTTTAAAATAATTAATTTTTTTTTATATAAATTTAAAAAAATCTAGTTTAGTAGTCTTTTAATTAATATAGATTTAAAAGTCAAGTTTACTAGTCCTTTAAATATTTTCATTCCTTTTTTTTAAGGAAAGTGGGAGCCTCACGTCTTAGCTTTGGTGACTTACTAAAGGACTACTATGATGTGAATCAATAATGTATGTAGCATCTACATAAGAGATAAATGCCATGGATTATAATTCCAACCTCTAAACTATACGTTTTGGATTCGAAGACTTACTTATAAATGTGAATCGTAATTTCTTGTAAGGATAATCTACATTATATCGAACAAATATAATGAATGAATTGTAAATGTTTTGTGAATAATGTGGGAAAAAAAGTATAAAATAGTAAATGATCATAACAAATACTAGTTATTTTTCAATATTCATTTTAATTTATTTATAAACATTTTATTACATTAACTAAACAATGGTTTAGAGGTATCTACAACAGTGACACTATCTTTAAAAGTCAAGAGGAGTATGACTTGGAAGATAAACTCAAGATCAGGAATTGCAAGTTGCATATATATATATTGGTAATATCTAATTGAATAAATATCTAATATCTAATATTCAACGGCGGTTTGTCCTATTCTAGGAGGTTGTCCTCCTCTAAGGAGGTCTTGGGTTTGAGTATCGCTCTGGGATTTCTCCTTACTGAATATTAGGAGATATGTAACTAACTTTGGTGTAAGGTTCGTGGGTCGTATACTGCGCAGTTGGATGTCATTGTGCCCCGAATCACTAACATTGTCGTTCTAAAAAAATAAAAATAAATAAATAAATAAATAAATATCAAATTGAATAAATATCTAATTGAATAAACATCTAATTGAATAATTGAATAATTATCTTAATAAAAATAAAGTTCTATTAAAAGAAAATTAATATTTTAATTTTATTTGAAACTTTAATTATTACAATGTAATCAAAAGGTCTTTAACATATAACAATAATCATTAGGCACAAGCACGACCCACACTTTTGCAAAAGTGCAAATTAATATCTCCTTTAGTCATAGTATTCTTTATAATTTTATAGAATCGATTTAGCCGTTTAGGAAATATAAAGAAGCAAAACTAATCCGACGAATCAACGTTTAATAATCATCATCGAAGGAAGACGTTAGATCACACATTTGTCAATTATAAATTTCAATCTAAATTAATCACATAAGAAGTGTTGAGTCTATTCAACTCAAAGAAAGTCTTTGAAATTTGTTTAAAGCACCAAGTCATGAATTCTATCATGGTTAGACCAGGTTGATAGCATGACAACAATATTTAACGAAAAATGAATAATGTTGGTCAAAAAAATATAAAAAAGATTTACTCCATGACCAATCTAACTAAGCTTTCTTTGAAAAGAATAATGTCGATAATATTAAAGATAATTAACGTTCACCTTGATATTTATTGTTTGAAACATAAGTATGGTACTCGCACTTTCTTACACTGTCGAAAAAGTTATACTAGACAAAAGTAAGATTTTTTCTCATTCTTCTTGTGATATATGTGTGAAGTATGATAATTTATGATAATGTCCTTTGGGTGATAAAAAGAAATATGTTAGAAACATACTCTTAGAAAAATATAATGTAGAATTTTTATACTCATCATATTGTTTAGATAGCCGATGGGGGTTTTTGGTAGGAGGTTGTTCTCTCTTAGGGGAGAGGTCTTGAGTTCGAGCCTTCCTCTTGAGTTTCCTCCTTATGTGAATATTAGGAGATATGTAACTAACTGTGGTGTAAGGTTCGTCACTGTGACCCCGAATCACTAACATTGCCGTTCAAAAAAAAAAATATTGTTTAGATATTTTATTTGTAGTTAGTTATTATGGGTAGTGGCGTGATTGTTGAGGTTAGGTGATGGTTTGGTAATTATGAGTAGAAGAAAGCTTGATAAACATTTGAAAATGATTTGGTAACTTTTAGTTTTGTTTTTATATATATGAAATGTATGATACTATGATATTTGTTTTTACGTATGTATAGAAAAGAAAGTTGGTTAATACGTCTGATATATATAAAGAAAAAGTTATGAATTGGTACTGATAGTGTTAGTAGGTGATGGCTTATATTTATAGCCTATCAATCCTAACATTTGGGTTCGGCCCACTAAATGTGACAAAAGGGCCAGAACCGACACAGAAGCCCCGCGACCAGGAAAAATGGCCCGGCACCTGGCCCCGTGTCCGGGAACCAGGCCGTGTCCGGGAGCCAAGCCCGTGTCCCGGCAAGTGTCCGGGAGCCAAGCCCGTGTCCCGGCAATGTCCCGGGAGCCAAGCCCGTGTCCCGGCAATGTCCCGGGAGCCTAGCCCGTGTCCCGGCAAGTGTCCGGGAGCCAAGCTCGTGTCCCGGCAATGTCCCGGGAGCCAAGCCCGTGTCCCGGCAAGTGTCCGGGAGCCAAGCTCGTGTCCCGGCGAAGTCCGGAAGCCAAGCCCGTGTCCCGGCAGTATCCGGGAACTTGGCCCCGTGTCCCGGCAATGTCCGGGAACCTGGTCTCGTGTCCCGGCAGTGTCCGGAAGCCAAGCCCGTGTCCCGGCAGTGTCCGGGAACTTGGCCCCATGTCCCGGCAATGTCCGGGAACCTGGCCTCGTGTCCCGGCAGTGTCCGGGAGCCAAACCCCGTATCCCGGCAGTATCCGGGAACCTGGTCCCGTGTCCCGGCAGCGTCCGGGAACCAGGCCCCGTGTCCCGGCAGTGTCCGGGAGCCAAGCCCCATGTCCCGTTCGAGAATCATGGCCCCGTGTCGGGATCCGAGAGATGTGTCCCGGCACCTAGCACCCCTGTGTCTGGAGATCTGCCGATCAGTCCGACACTCATGGCCTGGCATGTATAAGGATTTGTGTAGACCAACACTGATGCTTTGGAGTTCGTCTCACAGTACCGTACTCCTGACATCCTACCAGTCAGACACTCAAACCTAATCCTTAAGTGTAACCGTCAGAGCATTAATAAAGTTATATTAATGACATAGACGTTAATAGCCATTGGAATCCTATTGATGAGCCATAAATGGTCATCATTGCCATACGTTGTTAATAATTGGAAGTGTTGGGTATAAATACTTAACACTTCAGGTTTTGGCCACAACTTCATCATCTTCCTCACATACTCACTGACCGGAATACTAACCATATTCCGTCAAACCTTTTCGATCAATCTCTTGTCCACCTTAGACTCGCCAAGAGTCTGTTAGGTTTGCACTGCTTGAGCAGGAGGCCAAGAGAGTGATCAATCTAACCCAAGTTACTGAGCCTGTCGATTCTTGCTCAAACATTGGCGCCATCCGTGGGACACGTTTTAGCAACGGTGTTTTATCTTCATTTCCAGATTTTCACAAATTTTTTTTTTTTTCTCTTTAATTCACTTCTTCTTTCATCATGGAAGACATGAACTCTTCACCAATAATTTCCTCAGCCCCAGAAGTAACTACCACAACACCACCGCCAATGACTACTGTAACCCCTTCCCCAGTGACTGTTGTGACCACATCCCAAGCTGAAGGGAGTACCACCCTGATACCAACTACTGTTTCGTCACCTCGTGCATTTGTTTCATTGCCTATTCCATCCAGTCCATTCATACCAGACATAGAGACAGACATGACGTTTGAAAGAGGTCCTATGGGGAGGACAGGCAGGCAAGGATTTTCCGCCTTGGAGGATTGGACACTAGGGGATTCAGGTCCTGCCCGCCTGTATCGATCAACAACCACTGGACCTTTGTATTCTACAAGGGTGTCCGGAGCTAGTGCATCTGCCATACCAACCCCAAACGTGCCAAGTTTTCAGATCCCCATGTCTCGTACCTCAACACTGCACGAAGAAGCCGCTGAAGCATCTAGACAGGCTGTCCCAGAACTTCCTGGCTTTGAAGCCCCTAGGCAGCCTGCCTCAGCGGGATCCCAACCCGACACTCAAGGAACATTTCAGAATATCCAAGGAGCAGCATCGGTCCCGGCACCAACCTCATCTAATCACCTCCTGGCTCAACTATTGGCATCCCTGCAGCCAGCACCACCACAGGTAATCCCCCAACAATGTGAAACAGATGTCCTGTTGACACAGTTGGCGGATCGCCTGAGACAGAACGCGCCGACACCGGTGCCACCTCAAAATCCCAATTCAGAGTTATTACGACTGTTGCAGCAACTAGCAGAAGGAGAAATGACAAGAGAAGCTATTATGCCTGTATCAATAGTAAGTTCGAAATTTTGTGACTGGGTGTCCAGATATCCGATGCCAGACAAGCAGAAGGTCCCCTCCATTGTAGGCACTTATGACGGCACAAGGGATCCAGACGACCATATGGCCTTGTTTGAGCAGGCCATCATGACAGAAAAATGGGTAGACCCGGTAGCCTGTAAAATGTTTCCAGGAACATTGCAAGGGTTCGCCAGAGATTGGTTTGCTGGCCTTCCAGAAAGGAGCATTAGAGACTTTGCTGATCTAAAGGCAAAGTTTGTGTATCAATTTTTTCAGCAAAAGAAACAACGCAGGACACATCTGGAGGCCCACCTAATCCGGCAGAAGGAAGGAGAAGCTTTGCGAGACTTCATCCTGCGGTACACACGGGAATGCCAAAAGATCCCAGGTTTGCCAGAAAGCCAACAAATTTCAGGTTTCACCTTTTCTCTCTTGCCTGGTCAGTTGCAGGAAAAGCTTGCAAAAAGGACTCCAGCCACCTTCAAAGAAGCCACAGATAGAGCCTATGACTTCTTAAGATCAAGGGAAACTATCTCTTTGGCAAGAGGGGTGGCTGGAAAGAAGGACAAGCTTTGGAACGGTGGGTCAGCGTCAGGTAGACAGGACCAACAGCGGGAAGATAGGCGAAATGACAGACGGGATAACAGCGGCAACAGAAGGTTTAGCCCTTATGACAAAACTTCATCCGAGCCATTTCTCAACAAGACTCCGAAAGAGATCCTGCAGACAGAGCGTGTAGGCTCTACTTTTAAGCCTCCACCACAAATGGCACACATGTCCGGTACAAAAAACATGAACAGGTACTGTGAATTTCACGAGGACCATGGACATGACACCAATGCCTGTCGGGAGTTGAAAGGAGAGATAAGAAGGGCGCTGGACGAAGGGAAGTTGGAACACCTAGTGCCAGCTGCCAGAAAACAAACCAACAGGACCCCAACCCAGAAAACGTATGCCTGGCAAAAGAAGGGGGAGGATACTGAACGACCGGGACCGCCAGAAGGTCACATCTTCATGATTGAAGATTAGATATACATAGACTAAACCTAGATCAAGGTCTGATAAACTTTTATCCTATATTTTCTTGTTTTATCGAAATTTAATCTTTATTTCTGTCAAGGACATGGATACCATGCCTTATAATAAAACGTTTGGTCTGATATTATCCCAATTATGCACTGCATTATCTTTCTACTTTTTGAACATTGTTCAAACATCACAAGCATAAGGCCAAATAAGACACTCATGTCTAAGCCAAAACATGCAAACACGTCTTTTCATCTACTTGAGAAAAGATAAGCACTTCCCATAGGGAAGCGACATACCTCGCGAGTAATACAAATAAACGGTTAACCAAATAATATATCACTGATATAATACGCTTAAATAGCAAACAAGTAATAAGATAAATATCCAACGGATAAACATTTATTATTAAAAAATCACTCATAGAGTCAAACAAAATATCCAAAACATAAAGCTTATAAAGCTGATATTCATAACAGAAAGGGAAAATGTTCAAACATATAAGAGCAAAAACTAAACTGGTGGCATAGACACTGGTGGTGTAACAATAGCAAGAAGATCCTCAATAGAAATGTTCAAGTCTTGGACAATGCGCTCCAGAATAGGAAAATTTTTCTTTTCAAACAAAGCATTAGCAGCTCGCATCTGACTTTGTACCAAAGGATCAAGAAAGGGTAGCACTGCATCACCGGCAACGGATCGCAACTTGGTCCCTACAATGTGTTTGCCAAATGCATGAGCAGCCCGATTAACTTCCAACATCAAATTCATCACATCAGGATGATCAAGTAATAGCTTGAACAACTCAGGAAAAACAGCAAGAAGGTCTTTTCTACCCTGGACGGCCGCATCAAGATGCTGGCTCTGAGACTCAACTGCCTGTCTCTCAACCTCTAAAGACTTGGTCACTGTCGCCAACTCCTTATCCTTTGCAGCCAGGATATCTTCATACTCCTGCGTCTTCCTTACCAATCCATCCCTCTCTTTCTCTAAGTTGGACACCTTGACAGAAAGATCACTAATCTCCTTGTCCCGGCTGGAAACGATCTCACGTTCGGCCTCAAGATCTTTCCTAACCACAGCCAAACTTTCCACCTCTTTCTTCAGATCCGAATAATTAACTTTCAATTTTTCATGATCTTCACATATACGCTGCCTAGCAAGTATATGTCCCATAAAGCCATGAAAAAGGCTCATATCAGCATCATCCAACAATTCAGAAGTTCCTTGCAGCTTTGACTGCATAACAAGTTGGGGAGGGACAACATTGTCCATGAAATCCCTAACAGATCCAACAGTTTGCCCATTGTCACCCACACAAAATGACCAGGCAGGCACAAAGCGTTGACCAGATGGCGTGCCAACAAATGCAGAAGGTTGAACAGTATTGCCACAAGCAGGAAGAGCCATGATAGTAGATCCATGGGGCGCCATCTGAAGGCCCCCATAACGTCTTACAAGATTTGTTCCAAGAGGTGGAGAAGCAGGGAACAACACTTTTTTCGATTTAGGTGTAGGAAGGTCATAATCCTCAACATCTATGGATGACCTCTTTCCTAACATAGATGGACCATCAAAGCATGGCTCCTGACCATCGTCAGATCCAATATCCTCCAACTCAACTGCATAAAGGAAAGACAAGTTAGTTACTACACACAGCGAAAAATATTCATAACTCATAAAGTACCTTGTCTCTGACGAGAAGAATCCTGCTCTTCAAGCATGTAACCATTGGGATCAAAATCATCACCTACACAAACAAAAAACATCAGTTATATATAGCTATTATTTAAATAGACCAAAAAAGGTTTGAAATAATACCAGCAGGGGATACTGCGAGGTCTCCATCCTCAGTATTCTCCAGAAGCGGAAGCCTAACCTCCAGGCCCTGCCCCTCTCTTCCTGTAGGAGAAACACCAGGGACATCAACACCAGCTGCTTTGTACATTTGGCAAGCTACGTCAGGCGGATGATCCTCTACTACACATGCTTCATCCCCCACTAAGAAATCCAGCAACCCCATAACTGCAAGAAAGAAACAATATAAATGACAATCAACTTCACGAAATAATAAAGACAAAAAAGGATTTTACAGAGACCCACGTTTCTTTGATGTCTTCGACACAATGACGGGAACCGTCTCCTCTTCAACATCCTTAATAATTCCAGCCATCGCAAGCACCCCTTCGGGGCATACCCTATACCTCACAGACATACGGCGGAGGCGTGCATAGGCCACCGCCTTAGGAGCTGAAAGCTCGAGAAGTTGATTTACTCCGTTGGGTATCTTAGATGGCCAGCTAAAAAGGGCACTTGACCAAAGCTTAAAAACGATCTATCCACGAAAATAAAGTCAAACCGCCAATTCTTAAGACTATGGGGAGGATTCTCAATTAGTTTCCATTCTTTGCTTCTCTCTCTCTGTTCTAGGCTAAACCAATCTCTAGATTTACACAGTTTATAAAATTGCCTAAACAAATCTGCAGAACAAACAATTTTCATACCCACCAACAGCATCTCAAACATTATAACCTTAGCAGCACCTACAGGATGCATTTGGGCAAATCCAATTTTGTAGTGAGTTAGCACTTTCATATAAAAGGAGCTACATGGAAGTCTAAGGTTTGAATGGGTAAGAAGGTTAGTGTATAAAGTAATTTTTCCTGAAGGAGGCTCAGTGGCACGTTGGTCTATGGTAGGCGCTACAGGATTGAAGGAAATAAGGCATGGAAACCTAGTTATTAAATCCGCTAACTTAACATCATCAATGCCACTACTGCATTTCCTAACCTCTTTCTCTTTTCGGGAAGCCATTTCAGCTTTTTATAACAAACTGCTACAATTCAAATAAGATAAATATAAGACTCAGGTTGCGAAGATGGAACAAACAACAATAACTTACCCGCAAAAAAACGGCGCTTCTGATGGGAACGAGAAAACTCACCTGCACAAAAAAGAAGCCTCCGTTACAAATAATAAAAAAAAAGAAAGGGACAAAATTTTTTTTTTTTTTCGCCGGCACAAAGTGCCGGCTATATGCCGGCTACCAAGCCAAAGTCGCCGGCACAAAAGTGCCGGCTATATGCCGGCTACCAAGCCAAGTCGCCGGCACAAAAAGTGCCGGCTATATGCCGGCTAACAAACCAAGCCGCCGGCACAAAAGTGCCGGCTATATGCCGGCTGTGAAAAGCCTAAGTCGCCGGCACAAAAGGCCGGCTATATGCCGCCTAACACACAAAAAAAAAAAAAAAAAAAAAAAAAAAAAAAAAAAAAAAAAAAAAAAACTTACCGAAAAGCAGAAGAGTTAGGTTTCAAAACCTAATTTTTAAAACCTAACTGGGGGGCATGATAGTGTTAGTAGGTGATGGCTTATATTTATAGCCTATCAATCCTAACATTTGGGTTCGGCCCACTAAATGTGACAAAAGGGCCAGAACCGACACAGAAGCCCCGCGACCAGGAAAAATGGCCCGGCACCTGGCCCCGTGTCCGGGAACCAGGCCGTGTCCGGGAGCCAAGCCCGTGTCCCGGCAATGTCCCGGGAGCCAAGCCCGTGTCCCGGCAATGTCCCGGGAGCCTAGCCCGTGTCCCGGCAAGTGTCCGGGAGCCAAGCTCGTGTCCCGGCAATGTCCCGGTAGCCAAGCCCGTGTCCCGGCAAGTGTCCGGGAGCCAAGCTCGTGTCCCGGCGAAGTCCGGAAGCCAAGCCCGTGTCCCGGCAGTATCCGGGAACTTGGCCCCGTGTCCCGGCAATGTCCGGGAACCTGGTCTCGTGTCCCGGCAGTGTCCGGAAGCCAAGCCCGTGTCCCGGCAGTGTCCGGGAACTTGGCCCCATGTCCCGGCAATGTCCGGGAACCTGGCCTCGTGTCCCGGCAGTGTCCGGGAGCCAAACCCCGTATCCCGGCAGTATCCGGGAACCTGGTCCCGTGTCCCGGCAGCGTCCGGGAACCAGGCCCCGTGTCCCGGCAGTGTCCGGGAGCCAAGCCCCATGTCCCGTTCGAGAATCATGGCCCCGTGTCGGGATCCGAGAGATGTGTCCCGGCACCTAGCACCCCTGTGTCTGGAGATCTGCCGATCAGTCCGACACTCATGGCCTGGCATGTATAAGGATTTGTGTAGACCAACACTGATGCTTTGGAGTTCGTCTCACAGTACCGTACTCCTGACATCCTACCAGTCAGACACTCAAACCTAATCCTTAAGTGTAACCGTCAGAGCATTAATAAAGTTATATTAATGACATAGACGTTAATAGCCATTGGAATCCTATTGATGAGCCATAAATGGTCATCATTGCCATACGTTGTTAATAATTGGAAGTGTTGGGTATAAATACTTAACACTTCAGGTTTTGGCCACAACTTCATCATCTTCCTCACATACTCACTGACCGGAATACTAACCATATTCCGTCAAACCTTTTCGATCAATCTCTTGTCCACCTTAGACTCGCCAAGAGTCTGTTAGGTTTGCACTGCTTGAGCAGGAGGCCAAGAGAGTGATCAATCTAACCCAAGTTACTGAGCCTGTCGATTCTTGCTCAAACAGGTACTTTTGCCAAATGATAAGAAATTGTTAAAATGTTTGATACTAAATGATATTCAATTTGTGAAAACTAATGTCTAATAACGTTTATGTTGTAATTAAAATACAAATAATTGAAAGTAAATTGCAAATGTTAGAGTAAATATTAAGAATAGGTAATAATATGCAAACAAATTTGTGTAAATGATGATTAAACAAGAACAACTTAATGATGGTCAAGGCTCGTGATATGCATGATCCTTTCAAACAATTACACGTATGTTTCAGTGGTTATAAAAACCTAAATAGGAGCGTTTTGAAGCAAAAACTGGACATCGTAAACTTGGATTTTTCATGTTTGCAGGCCTTTCGGATGAGGATCTTATTTAGGTAGAAGTAGGAACGATTGTTTTCATTATCCATATACGCAACATCCATTTGATTAGGATAGAAGTGCGAAGATTGCTATTTTAACTTTGGGTGTACAAGAAACATTTCTTTAAGGAATTTGAGTTTAACTTACTGCATTTTATCTGATCTAACTATTTATAAAGTATTTAAATTTATTTTTTTAAAGTTGAATTTTAAAAAGCAAATTACTAATATACCCCTAATTTATAATTTAAATATACTTTTGAATTTGCCAACTCATTTAAAATATCATTAATTGTCAAACATATCTTTCTTTAATAAATATAACTTTAAATACATTAATTAAAATTTATATTGAAAATTAATTTAAACCATAAAAAACTTATTGTCAATTGTATTACATTAAAAATGATATGATAAATTTTAGTATATTTATATCGACCATACAATTTTTAACGCTTAACATCGCGAGAGTTTTTTGCGAGTATATGATAATGATAAACAAATTATTATAAAACAATCGATATTACTCCAAATCTTTAATTAAATAAAGGGGACGACAATCAAGAGGAATAATCTTATTTACAATTCTGAAATTGATGATTGTTTTGAATAAATATTAATATAATCATTCTCTTTTCCGCTATCACGTATCAAACACTTAAGCTAAACGTGATTGAGTTTGTTTCTATTGTCGTTGATATAAAACTCTCTCTCTCTCTCTCTCTCTCTCTCTCTCTCTCTCTCTCTCTCTCTCTCTCTCTCTCTCTCTCTCTCTCTCTCTCTCTCTCTCTCATAGATAATTTAGAGGGTTTTAAATACCTGCTTATAACTAGTGTAACCAAACAAATTATCAACACGGGTGTAGGGATGGCTCAAGCAATCCCGAGACCTAAAACGAACTTTTAAAATGAGGCCTTTCATATAAAAAAAAATCATGGTTAAAGTTTTTCGCCTTTATTATATCAAATTTATTTTGGTTAGGTTAGTTTGAGTAATCAAATACATATTTTCGAGATACAAATATAAGTATGCCTTGTTTTTACTAAATTAAATGATTGACAATATAAATAAATTACATAATTATATACATAAAAAAGAATAATAATTAATCTTATAATAAATAATTTACTATCGACTTTTATTTTCGTTTTACGAAATAACAATCTAATCAAGTCTTTCACCAATTTTGATTTGAAATATAACCGAAAGCAAATAAACAATTATTGTTACATTAGTTTGTAGAACACTCAACATATAAATATAACAAATAAACTTTAATAAAAGGCACGGATTCATAGGCAATCACCACTTTTAATTATAGGAGTAATAATTACATAATTATATTAATGTAATTATATAATTATTACTCCTATAACGAACTTTTACAACCCTTGTTCTAATCCTACCAACAACATTTTGAATTTAGATTAATAAATGTATAATACTAAGATGGGTGAATGGACGAGAGTTGATCGGAGAAGAAAACTTCCGCCGGTTGCAGATTCAATGGTGACGATGTTTGTCTCCGGCATCCCGGAGAGAATTAAGAAGGAGATGCTTTGGAGTGTATTTAAGAAGTTTGGTTTGGTAGTGGATGTATACATCGCTACCAAGAGAGACGTGAACAAAAAACTCTTCGCTTTCATTAGATTCGGTGGGATTAGAGATGCGAGAAGGTTGGAGATGGACCTTCAAGGAGTTAGTATTAATAATTCAAAGCTGCAGGTGAACATCTCCAAATTTCAAAGGCAATCCACTACCACTCCTCCACTAGTTGCTAGATCGGCCACAAAAAAGCAGACACCAGTTTCGACCATTCCTCACCCACCGGTTGATGGCAGAACCTTCGCCTCTGTCGTGGCGAACTCCTCTGGTATTGCTTCAGCCCCCCCACCTCCCCCTCCCCTTGACCATATTCCCATTTCGTTATCACCAAATCCTGAGCTGGAGGCTCTCATTTCCTCCGGTCGAATGCTTATCGGAGAAACCCATGACTTGTTAAAAATGAAGCGGTTCCCCAATGCTAGGTATTCCTGTAGCACTTAATATTTGGGAGGATTAAGATTAGGATTGGTGTTCGAGTCACGGATGGACGCATCAAATTTCCTGAGTAATAAGATTATTTGGCAACCATGGTTTAATCTGTTGGTGAATAGTGGAAACTTCTGCGGACATCTTAATAGATTAGCGTGGCTGCATATAGTGGGTCTACCGATTTCCTTTTGGAGTCCTCAAAATCTAGTGAAGCTTCTAAGCCGTTTTGGGAGAATTGTTACCAGTTTGGATAATGAGTCCGATGCGGTTGATTTTTCATCCTACAACGTTTGCATTCTTACGGATTCATGTAAACTCATAAACGAAGAAGTGTTAATGGTTGATAATGGAAAAGTTAGCAGGATCGGTGTGATTGAATCTTATACCCAATGGTCACCGTTTGATGGCGATGACATCGATGTATTGGATAGTGAATCAGAAGATGAAGTCATGGAAGAAGGGGAGATCCCTCAGAACTCCGGCGACACCATCGATATGGTGCCTGAATCTAGTCCAGAACCTACTCCGGTTGAGATAGGAAACGGTGGCGCTTTCAATTTTTCGGCGTTGGATATTAATGTTGACGTTGGTTCCAAAGAGAATGCCATGGAATCTGTGCATGAAACTCTTCATGAGGTGCATGAAAAATCTCATCAGACCCATGCATTAAATCCTCTTAATGCATTAAATCCTCTTAATGTTTCAACAATTCCAAAGGAGTACGTTAATAAGTTTGGTGAAAATACTATGGTGGACCCTCATGGTAAAAATCCTTCCCCCTTAGTGGACCATTTTGAACCTTTTAAAAATCTAGTCCAAGGAAATTGTTTTGGGCCATTTGCTTTTTCAGTAGGAAAGGACCAGTCCACTTCAGGTAACCATTTGAAGGAGTACCTCAGTTCCAGTGACAAGAGACGTCGAACAAGGAAAGGAAGTAACAAACACCCACAGTCACAACCGATTACCTCTCAGCATAAATTCTCTCAGGTGAATTCCCCCAATCCCGTTGATCTTAACTCCCTTCCCCCTCTTCCCCCTTCCCCACTGATTTCCCTTCGTACCAATTGCCCTTCAGAGTTAGATATCACAGTGGAAATTGGGAAACTAATCGGGTTTGACTTAGATAAGGACAATTTGATCCTTAAAGAGGTAGTAGGAGAAACCGGAGAGATGACTATTGCCCAATGAATATTTTATCATTTAATATCAGAGGGATTGGCGAGGTTCATAAACGGGACGGGATTCGTAATCTTAGACGCTCTCGCAAATGTGTCATGGTATGTATACAGGAAACTCACATTCCCGTTGAAATGGATAAAGTTGTGGTGGCAGATTGTTGGGGAAGAGATAACTTTCAGTTTGTGAACATGGAGGCGTATGGTAGGTCGGGTGGGCTAATTTCTATTTGGGACCCGGACTTTTTTGATATTAACGAAATCCTCAAGACAAGATCCTTCATTCTTACTGCGGGACGCTGTCAAGGGATTGCAGGAAACATTGCTATTCTTAATGTCTACGGTCCGCAATCGTTGGCGGATAAATCGTCCCTTTGGAGCTCTATTCATCAATTAATGGCGGACAGGAATTCTTATCATTGGGTTATTGTTGGCGATTTTAATGTGGTTAGGAGGAAAGAGGAGAGACTAAATTCCAGATTTTGTGCCTCTAGTGCTCGAGATTTCAACAACTTTATTGCGACTGCAGGCCTGACTGACCTTAAAATGGGTGGCTCCAAATATACATATCTTCAACAGGCAGGAGGAAAGTTAAGCAAGTTGGATCGTTTCCTTGTTTGTCCGAAGTTTCTGATTAGCTTTCCTCACGCTTCCTCCACCGCGCTGAACAGGGACATTTCAGATCATAATCCTATCCTATTAGTTCCTTTCAATTTTGATTTTGGCCCCTCCCCGTTTAGACTATTTAATTCTTGGTTTGGGAAGACTAATTTTGATTGTATTGTCAGGAAAGCTTGCTCGGATTTCATAGGATACGGGGCTGCAGACTCATTTTTCCTTTGCAAACTTAAGTTCATCAAAGTGGCCTTAAAGAAGTGGAGAGCGATAGAGGTTGCTAGAGATACGGCTGATTTTTCACTCCTAAGATCTCGTTTGGAATTTATAGATAAAAAAAGTGAAGTGATTGGATTTTCATCGGAGGAATTAGAGGAGAGGCAATATATATTATCGAAATTGCTTGATATGGAGAATACGAAAAAATTAGATATGAAGCAAAAATCTAGAATCAAATGGATTATAGATGGGGATGAAAACTCGAGTTTTTTTCATGGTCTGGTACGTAATAGAAATCGGAAGAACTGGATTAATGGCCTTACGGTGAATGGTGAGTGGATTAATAACCCGGATCTTATCAAGAGGGAGGTGGAAAGATTCTTTACCTCGAAATTTCATGAGCAATGGAGTACCAGACCTAAACTTTTCAGTAATCACTTCAGCAAAATCTCGATGGCTAGTAGGTCAGCTTTGGAGAGGCCCTTTGTGATCGAAGAGATTAAAGGAGCTATTTGGGCTTGTGGGTCAGAAAAAGCCCCTGGACCTGACGGCTTTACCTTTAAATTTTTTAAACAATACTGGGAAATTCTCAAAGAGGATATTGTGGCTTTTGTTAAATTTTTCGAAGTCCATGGTCAATTCTCTAACGGCTGCAATTCGTCTTTCATCTCCTTAGTGGCTAAAACCAAGGATCCTATTTCTCTTAGCGACTATAGACCCATTAGTTTGATTGGAGCTCTATCTAAAATCATCTCGAAACTGCTGGCTATGAGGATTGAAACTGTCATAGGGGAATGTATTGATGGCGTGCAAACAGCTTTCATCAAGGGCAGAAGCATTCTTGAAGGTCCACTTATCGTGAATGAATTATGCTCATGGGCAAAGTCAAAGAATAAAAAGATGTTACTTTTCAAAGCGGACTTTAATAAAGCTTTTGATTCGGTAAATTGGGGTTTCCTAGACTCTATGATGGAACAAATGAATTTTGGTGTTAAATGGAGATCTTGGATTAACGGGAGTTTGAAGTCGGCAAAAGCTTCTGTCATTGTGAACGGAAGTCCCACTAAGGAATTCTTTTTGGAAAAAGGAGTCCGACAGGGAGACCCTTTATCCCCATTTTTGTTTATTTTAGCTATGGAGGGTCTTAATATCGCTATGAAGGAAGCGAGAATTAAAAATATCTTCCATGGTTTTCCTATTCCTAGTTCTAACATCGTTGTTTCACATTTATTTTACGCTGATGATGCTCTTTTTATAGGTGAATGGTCGAGTAAGAATATCTTTAATCTTGCCAGAATTCTCAGGTGTTTTTATGCCTCGTCAGGGCTGAAAGTAAACTTTAATAAATCGAAAGTTTTCGGTATCGGGGCGGATTACTTGGAGGTGAAAAACTGGGCTCATCCTCTCGGGTGTGAACCAGCTTTGCTTCCTTTTTCTTACCTTGGTATACCGGTGGGGGCAAACATGAACCGCAAAGCGTCTTGGAAGCCGGTTTTGGATAAACTTAATTCCAAACTTTCTTCGTGGAAAGCTTCCACTTTGAGCTTTGGAGGGCGGTTCACTTTGGCTAAATCTGTTCTTGGTAGTATCCCTACTTATTTTCTTTCTATTTTTGCAGTTCCCATCAGCGTGGTTGAAGATCTTGAGAGAATTAGGAGAAAATTTTTGTGGGGAGGAGCTAACAACAAACAGAACATCTGCTGGGTATCCTGGGAGCTAATTTTAAGTCCAAAAGAAGTGGGCGGACTGGGCCTTGGTTCCATTAGGGCTCTTAACATTGCTCTTATGGCCAAATGGTGGTTCCGATTCAGAACCGAAGCATCTTCCTTTTGGGTTTCGGTGATTAAAGGTCTACATGACTCGGTTAATGTGAGAAATGGTGGGATGGCCGCTGGTAATAGGAGCGGTGTTTGGAGGTCGATATGTCGTCTAGATGGTACTTTAGACAAGTTCGGAATATTAAGAGATAACATTATAAGGAGGAACAGAGAAAGGAGCGGATGGAGCTCGGATTTTGCGGTCAATGGGAATTTCTGCACCAAAGCCTTAAGAATCAGAGTCGATAGATCCAACCACTGGATTTGCGACGGGAGCTTTATTTGGAACAAAGCTGTCCCAATTAAAGTTTCTTGCTTTGTTTGGAGAGCTAAACTTAACCGAATTCCTTCTGCTGCCGCTTTGGAATACCGTGGTGTCTCAATTGATTCGTCGGTCTGTAGCTCATGCATAAACACCGAAGAAACAGGTGACCACTTGTTGCTTACCTGTCCATTTGCTAATTATGTTTGGAATAAGATCTTTAAGTGGCTAAATCTGGAGGTTATCAATTTCAAACGATCAATGATGTCGTAAGTTGGATAGCTACTAGGGGGAGAGGTTCTAAAAACAAAACTTTGTTTTTGACGGCGATATGTTACGGTGTGTTGTGGTGTATTGGAAGGCGAGGAATGACAGAATATTCAACGGGATTATGGTTTCCCCCGTTAAGGTGTTTCACAATATTGTATCTATAGTCTTTAGTTGGGTTAAGCATAGAATTGGTGTTGTTAATATCGTTTGGTCCCTTTGGTTGTCGGACCCTTGTTCTTGTATGTAATTCTTTGGATGTTTGTGGTGTCCCGTTTTCCTAGTCGTTGCTAGGCGGGTTTGGTGTTTATATATATTTGCCGTTTCCAAAAAAAAATATTGATATTAAATATCCAATTGAATTTTC